>WWET01002967.1:24680-47634 GCA_011038615.1 Limnodynastes dumerilii | reverse complement strand
ACTATTAGGCACAGCATGCTATGCCTGATGAAAAATCGCCCCTCAACTCTAGTGATGTGTGGCGATTTTAAGGGACGATTTAAATCTCCCCTTAGTAAATGAGACCCTGGGAGTCTTGTTAAGGGTAATAGGGCTATTGCAGGTCATCTTAACAATTATTATTTTTCATTGATGAAAATGGACAAATCAATGGGGCAAGATGGGATAAATGGAGTATGGAGAATGGAGTCAAAGATGGTTGCATAGATACAATCTTGGTTACAGAATAGACAACCAAGGATTGTAATAAATGAAATAGCTTCTGGGATGGTAAGGTGACCAGTTGAGTTCCCCAGAATTTTGTACTTGGTTCAGTGCTTTATAAAATCTTTATTAATGATATTATATGTGATATTGAAGAGCAAATATGGCTTTTTGTAGACATAAAGATATGTAACAGGGAGGACACACCAGGAAGACTAAACAAAAAGAGTGATGATCTAAGTAAACCAGAGGAAAGGTCAAGAGTGTTGCAATTGCATTTTAATGACAAAAAATTTAAAATCACGCAATTGGGACACAAAAACTCAAAGGCTTAATATATCAATAGTGACACTACATAAAAGCAAAGGGATCTAGGTGTCACAGTATTATGTGAATTAAAGGTAGCCAAGAAATGTAACAAAGCAATTAGAAAGGCAAGTCTGATTATTGGTTGGATAGAGAGTTGTCAAATTTAAAATACTGACATAATGGCATTTGTATAAAAGTCATAATCAATGAATAATGTTCATACTAAATATTATAACTTAATGATATAATAATTCTTAGTATAGGACTCAGATTGATCCAGTGCTGATGGTATTTTCTCAGTTAATATAATTGGAAGGTGTAATTGAACAAAATTTAATCTACATGCAGGATGTGAGGGTACAGTCTAAAAGATAGCCAAAGAAATAACGAGTAACTGGGAGTTTACTTTTTTGTTTCTTTAAGAGTTAATGACAGAAAAAGCAATAGGTCATCATTTGACCATTTCCTGAGGTCAAATGTCATCATTTGACTGCTCCTTGAACCACACAGGTGTCCATAGGCAATAAAATTATATTTCTAATAAATATATATGAAACTCGGCTGCCATTAAGAGGTTGTTTATAGTTGTTTATCACTGATCAATGAACAATAATCATAGCACTCAGCTGAATTAATATTATTCTGAGAAGTCAGTTCTGCATTAATTTATTATTATTCTATTTAGCACTTAGTAAAATATAACATTTTTGCACACAGTATTTTTTCAAGAAACTATTTATTATGGCTATAGTCTAGAATATATATTATGACTGGATAATCATAGAACTAGTTTAGAAGCTAATACACCTAAACCACTGTTTGTGTTTCCTCTTTCTAATTGCTGTATTGCTGTAAAGTTTAATGATATTTAATCATAACACATAGGGCCAGATTTAATAAAGTGAATGTTTCTCTGGTGATTTAAATTGCCAAACATCCCCGTCAAACTCCGGCGACTTTAGTAAATCTGGCCCTATGTGTTATTAAATATCATTAAACTATACAGCAATACATATTTACTAAGTGTCGATTGTGTATCGCGATTTTTAAACTCTCACTATGTGTGGCGATTTTTAAAGGTTTAAATCACCGCAATTAATCCATTAACAGCGGAAATTTTCCCTTTCTAAAATTGCCACATATCGTGACCAATTTAAAAAAAAAAATATATGTTGTTTTTTTTTTATTAATACCATTTTTTATACAAAAAATGAGTGTCGTAATATGCCATTAACCCTTAGCATGCTGCCGAATATAGTACTATAAGACACAGCATGCCCTTGTATCGCGTTGCATGCGGTGCCTTACAGTACCATAAACAGCAGTACGCCATGGGTTAATGTCATGCTGTCGCAAGCATAATGTGCCCGTTTACAGTACATAAAACAGTACATTCCCTCTTACATGTATATAAACAATACATGTTCAATATAAATACTAGTAGTTGCCCCCCTTAAAAGAATACATCAGTAGTTGCCCCTAATAAAATGCCATCAGTAGTAGCCCACAGTAACATAAAATGCCATCAGTAGTTACCCACAATAACATAAAATGCCATCAGTAGATGCCCCAATAACATAAAATGCCATTAGTAGACGCGCCCATACATTAAAATGCCATCAGTAGATGCCCCAATAAAATAAAATGCCATCAGTCGATTTAAATAGATGAAATCGACACTCACACCCACCTTCTTTTATCTCGCCGGAGTTTGAAGCGAGTTGGCAGAGATTTTACAAAATCGCTGTATAGCAAATACAGCAATTTGTATACTCTTCCTTTTGAAACTTGCCGTAGTGATTTTTTCTATAGCGAGTTTAACAAACACTCATCTCCAGCGATTTAAGTTTAGTAAATTTACTCTAGTAAATTCAACGCTTTGCAACTCGCTGGAGATTGCTGGCATTCTCCGGTGACTTTAACACCATAGGGCCAGATTTACTAAGCTGTGGGTTTGGAAAAGTGGAGATGTTGCCCATAGCAACCAATCAGATTCTAGCTCTCATTTTCCTGTCACATACTAGAGAATGTCAGCTAGAATCTGATTGGTTGCTATGGGCAACATCTCTACTTTTCCAGTAATTCTGGCCCATAGTCTTTTTATGTTTACAATTTCTATACAGTTATGGACTTTATTTTTCTTTGTTACAGATATGGTAATAGCCATCCTGTTTTCTAAAGATATTACAACTATATGAAGATTATTGTATGGTGAAATCAATAGAATGTAGAACAATAACATCATGTTTGAAATAACAAATCATGTTATCCTGTTTATTCAACTTTTTTTTTAAGTCAACCAATGATTTTTTAGATCTATTGGTTTTTTTTCACACCTATTACTATGTTAAAAATACTTGCTGTCAACCTCTGAGAGCTTCTTTCACATAGATGTGTTCGTCCCAGCCCCACCACAGTACAGCATCACTCTGCACAGACTTATCCATCCACACTTGGACCCTGCCTCCTTGCTATAGGGCCCAAGCCTATTACATTCCTCCTGTGGTCACAATTATACAAGAGGGAGGGAACATGGGTCTAATAAAACATTTAAAAGAACTATGGTGTTTATGTGCTAATAGCAGGTATATAGTTGGGTTAAAGGGAGATTCTGGTGAAGGAAGGAATTAAGGACAGGGTAAGAGGGAGGAGAGAATGGGATTGGTCAGTGGTGCTTGACCTGATTTGATAGTTTGTAACTAGTACATACCACAAATATAATATGATTAGGCTGATTATACAATTTTAAAAAGAAAATATAAAGCTGGTGCTTTGGAAAAAAATTGACCACAAAAAAACTATTATTAAAAACTGAATATTAGTAAATCTATTGCTGCCAAGGTAAAGGGTTGTGTGACATCCTAATTTCAAAACATAGAAAAACAAATAAGTTCTGACACTATACCAAACTAAAAAACTAAATTGTAAAAATAAGTATATATAAAAACTGAATAGTAACCAGTTATAACAAATAAGACATTTTATTAAACACTTTCAAATTATTAAACAGCACAACCTAAAAGCTTCCAATACTAGCACAGCCAAGACTTGAACATCATAATGTACAAGGAAAATTCATAGACTGTCGTGACATAGTGATATAATAGCAGTGTGAATTAGAGTACTTTAGATTCCATTTAAAGTGTACTTTAGGGGGTAAATTGTCACATGTCACATGTCTCTAATGTCAATTTCCTTGAAATCGATTTATTAGGCAATTTTTTGGGGGGTTTTGAAAGCAGGCAAATTTACAACAAAAAAAATTGCTGAAAAATCCCCCCAAAAATCTTTAAAAAACAGAGTAGGGTTTGTGTGTCGATTTGTTATAAATCACCACACTCCGTGCTCCTTTGTTATAAAAGAAAAGATAAGAAAAAATTATAAAAGTCAAAAAGCATTGCATGGGCTGCTATTAACCCTTAGAATGCTGGCCTATATAGTAGTAGAAGGCACAGCATGCCCATGTGTTACAGGGCATTCTGTGCCTTTTAGTACCATAAGCGTCAAGGGTTAATGGACTGCTGCACCATTAATAATGTGTAAAAAGCTAATGTTAACTCAAAACCTTAATCTTTTGTCCCCCGATGTAATGTTAATTATTCCAACAGTGAAACCAGTGAAAAAAAAAAAATAGCCCCGTTATGTGTTTATTTAAATGTAATGGCCCCGATAGTGCCCGTTATGATAGAAAAATGCTCCCTATCCTGAACATAAAAAATCTTTACAAAGTGTTCCATAGTATAAAAATGTAAAAAAAACAAACAAAAAAAAACATACTTACATTTTAGTTGTTGGGAGAGTTGCTAGAAGAAATTGGTCTCTTGAATGCTATTCTTGTCCTGGTGAGATGCTGTAGTCCGGTTCGGCTCCTTTGGGGTTCTGTGGCTAATGAGGCAGCGGTCAATAGAAGTCCC
This sequence comes from Limnodynastes dumerilii, assembly GCA_011038615.1. Lineage (NCBI taxonomy): Eukaryota > Metazoa > Chordata > Amphibia > Anura > Limnodynastidae > Limnodynastes > Limnodynastes dumerilii. The sequence continues at coordinate 43,168 of WWET01002967.1, read as the reverse complement.
CCTAATATTGCCTCTATGTGCCCTCCAGATGTTATGCTAGTGTTATAATAGTAACACTAGCGTAGCAAGTTTCCTATGAAATGGGCTGTGCTTCCCCTCCGCCTGTTAAAGTGGGTGGGAAAGAAGTATGCTAATTTTACAGCGTGGGTGGAGGCTCCCACACTTGTCAGATATGTGGTCGTACGGACCGCTGATCCGCACGATTGACTTAAGACAGGCTTATGGTAGCGTAAGCTGTCAAAAAACCCGCACAAGAGAGAAGAGAAGGGAGTGACAGGGGACGTGCACTGCCCTCTCTCTGTCGGACGTACAGACCTCCACGCGTACGGGTCCCATGTCTCTAAATATGGTGCTGCACTTTATAGGTTAATTGATTTTCTTGCTTAAGACTAGCGAGATCAGGAGGGTAAATGTATAATTGTTGCTTTACCATCAACATAAAAAGGTCCACATTGTCCAACTGTTAACAATACAGTGTCACCAACTGCGGTGTTGATCGTAATATTAAGTAGCAACCACTGTTGTCATTGATACAATTTATCTTGTGAAAGCTACATATTGATTGTTTTAACAAGAGGACAAGTCCCTGTAACCTGGAGACCACTTTTGCATTGTGTCCATCTAATTTGCAGGAGTTGGCATATGCTTTATTAGATCTTAATATTAATTAATGGTGTACCCAGTGTGCTAATGATCTTTTATTTGCATTATAATTTAATATGTGATTTTTAGTGTTTATAATAAATAATTAATTTGAAAGCAACATGTTTTTTTATTTTTTAAGCTTAAATAGACGCTGTCCAGTTTTCTCTCTCTCATATTCAAATGTATTTACCAAGGTGGTAAAGACTGGTACTGGTCTCTAGCCCTTCAGCTATATAAAAGGCAATTAGGAAAATGTTTTTGGACATTATCCTATTAGACTAACAGAAGTAATTATTTTCTACTTCATGTTAAGTAGAACTATATAATCTCACATTCTAGGGTTGGAGCCAGAGACATCAGTATTTATGCTATGTAAAGTTTTGCTCTTTAACCTTTTGTTTGGTCAATCAGTTATCAATGTTTATTAGAGTGGGATTAGTAGTAGAAAGATATAATACCATTTTAGAGATCATTGTTACGGCCTCATAAGGAATACTGTGTTTAGTTCTGGAGGCCAATAACCTTCTATCTGAGATGGTAGAGAATAATATAGTAAGCAGTTTAAACATGCTTGGGGTAAATATAAGGATATCCTAAATCTCAAACTAAATTAAGGGTCAGATAGGGTTTAGGTTAAGTATAATGTATAATGTTAAGTAAACAGCTGGGATAACTAAATTAGTCACAAGAGGCCTGATCCAAAACTACGCTTCCCCGCGATTTTACGCGTGGCGGAGACGTAAATTCGCAGATTTGAACGCACTGCGCATGCGCACCATAGAAAGTACGCACATTCACGTAGCGTAATTCTGAACGTATGGGTGATTTACGTATGTCTCACGTAAATACTTACTTGTGCCAAAATACGTCTGCAATACGTGAAGGAGGCGGGGGGTGGTATTTAAAGTGTACAGTATGGGCGTGCTAAGCTGCGTACGTTCACGTAGTCTATACGTCCGTTAGTAAACGTACGCAGTTACGTGTGAAAAAGTTAAGGTAGGGTTTGGGCAGCGTATCTTGACAAAATACGTCCGTGCAAGGGTTGTGCCGAAGGGAGTGTAGCGAACTTACGTGCACGAAAATACGCTCCGCGAATAAACGTACGGCACACGTAGTTCTGGATCTACCCCAAGGCTTTTATCTGCCATAACTTGTTTCTATGGGCCTCATTTACAAAAATCGATCTTTCCTGTCGATTTGAAATCAACAGATATCGTGGCGATTTGGTGTCGCTTTTCGTGGCCAAATCACCATATTCACAAAGAATCGATTTTGCGTCGATTTTAAGAAGTGCCGTCGATAATGGTCGCTTTTGCATAATCGCGGTGCTTTAACCTCAAATCTCGTCGCTACAACGTTGTTTACAATGTTAAAGTATAGGTATTTTTTCTTCCTTCTGAACTCCTGTGATTTGTCAGCGATAACACGTGAAGTCCCGCAAGATCATAGTTTCAGACTTGTATAAAAACCCTGTTTGACCACCATTTTAGGTCAGAAACTTCTGGGTTGTGAAAGTTGATGGTGGTTACTTTGTTTATTGAGAAAACAGAGTATTTTTGGTGAAATTCCTCTGTTCACTTTATTTGTTGACAATACATGTAAGTATTTCTGTGTGAAATGTAGTATTAATCCTGTGTTCTGTGGTTTTATGTAGAATTCACTTATTTAACTTGGTAGTGTCCCATAGAGTGTTCCATATAGCTAACTAACACTTTGCAATGTATTATCACACACTTAGTTGAGTGTTGCCTGTGTTTAAATATGTATAATGAGTAATTTTAAATTATTTTTGGACATGCACACATATATTAATGTTGCTTCAATTATTCACACAAGTGAATCCGAAATATAATGTAATATATGCTTCCCATTGTAAACAACATTTTGCAAAGTGTTATAGTTATTGAACCTGTAGAATTGTTCCACAATGCAATGTTAATGTGTGAGTGAAGTAGTATTGTTACTGATGTTTTTTTTTTTTACTTTTTGGTGTTGGGTGTGTGCTTATTGACTAATGCTTATGTTAGTATTTATTAATAATTTTACCTTTAACAGTGCATATTTTTTATATAAAATAAATTTTAGCATGTAGCTTAGTATTCAATCTCTGTTTATTAAAGAGCATAGCTGGTACATATTACATGGTACATATTATAGTGATTGTTCCATACAAGCACATGACAGTCACTAGCAAGTCGAAAACAGTGGGAGAGGGGCTGCGCTGTCTGTAACCTTTCAGGAACGCAGCCTCTGGGATAAAAAAAGGGGATTCCCGACAAACCCTTTTTCAATGGCAACTAAAATAGGAAGAGAGTATCCCGGGCGTTGTACCTGATAATGACTAATGGTATATGTTAGATCGTTATGATCAATGATAAAGCACCAGATAATAACAAATGTGTGCTTGATATGAAGGATAGCAAATGTGCCATTTCGTTATAATCAATAATAAAGCAAATATTTATTGCTAGCCACCAAAAAATGAAGAATTAAAAATCAAAGTCCAATAGATAATGAATACAGAAGGAAGAAACACACTTATGCAGTCTTTCAAAAGCAGTCCATAAGAGACTATGAGCCTAATACTGCGGGCGATGTAGTGTTCCACAGGAAGTGAATGGCAGTCAAGGGAAAAACGATTTACAAGTTCTCCAGTACAAAGTTAATAGCTGTAACTTATAAAAACAGATGGATCTCGTCCCTGCTTGGAACGTACTCACAGACACTCCAAAGGGGCTCCTTTTAGCAGTCCAGGGTCAGTGCTGTAAGCGTGATCTCTGCTACACTTTCTCCCGGAGGTAGACTTCAATTCAGTTGTGAACTTACTCTCCTTCTGGGATCCAGTGTTCGAGAGCTGATGTTTGTCTGCCTCAATGCAGCGGTGTCCTCGTTACCAGGGACGCCTTCAGAAGTGGTGATTGCCCGGCGCTGATGCTGTGTGCACTACAGCCGCGCCTGGGATTCAAAATTTTGGATGCTAAAAGCAGGGTAGAGTGCTCTCTCAACAGTCCTATGCGTTTCACCTCTTAGAGAGGCTTCCTCAGGGACAGAGTTCTGCTCCAAAATATCGTGACACCGCAATAGGAATGGGTCCGATACAGAATCATGGTTGTGAGGCTTCTGGCGGCAAATTTACGGGCTAGCTAATTGAGATTGACAGGTCTCCATGGTAGATCAAAGGGCTCGTTAACCAATCCTATCTTCCTGGTTTGTAGATCAGAAGGCTCATTACCCATCACTGTCTTCATCAATTGCAACAATAATAGGGGCTCAGGCTCAGTAAGACATCGATATGCAGGACTGCAGGAGCCACAATAACAATTAGATATAGGAATAGAGCAAAATGGCAACAAATGTGGCACATAATATACAAAATATCAATACAAAGAAATACACAAAAAAAGACATGCAATAAAGACATGAAAACACAGGCCAACAAAAGTAATAGTACATAAAAAACTGGATGGGTATAAATCACTGCAAATAGGGAAGGTAAAAATACATATGCCACAATGTGTGGACACCTCAATAAACCTAAATCAATAAGTATGTAAGTAGTATAGCGGAACTGGGACCTCCCAATGTAATAAATGGCTAAGGATTCAAAACATAGGATGGGTAATGATGATACACAGTTGGAAACTGTGGTCAAGAATGTGAAGTTCATACAGATGAAAAGAAAATGCATAACTTATATGGTATTCACCTAGTAGTTCTCATCACCACATAAAGGCAACATAAAAACATTCAAAACCTGTTTGTGCGTGTATACCTAAGTGAAAAAATGTATATGCAGCAAGGTGGGATTAAGTGGAGAACAGGAATGTACCCAAATCTAGATCTATATTTAGACCCAGAGGTTCCAAGGTTTTTAAGTTATAAATCCATTTGGTCTCCTCTTTAGCAATTTTAACCATGTAGTTTCCCCCTCGCCAGTTGGGTTCCACCTTTTTGATCCCTATAAATTTGAGTCTGGAGGGGTCTTTACCATGAACCAGAGAGAAATGTACAGGAACACTATGTGTGTCTGCACCCTTCCTGATATTGCGGATATGCTCCCCTATCCGTGTTTTTTTGTGCGGGCGAATGGTACGCCCAACATATTAGAGGCCACAAGGGCACTCCAACAGGTACACGACCCCTTTTGTATCACATGTGATCTTATATGTGATGTTGACCTCTTGATTTTTACTGTTCGATTTAAAGGAAGTAAAGGATTTTGTTGAGTTCTTATTTGTTGATGTACATGCACTACATCTAGTACAATGATAGAAGCCCTTTGTATTGGCGATGGTGGTTAGCCAGGTATGTTTGGATGTGGGCGATGAGACAGAACACAAAGCGCTGGGGGCTAGTAGGTGTTTGATATTTTGTGCCCTCCTGTGTGGTAGGTCTGTCTGGTAGAAGCAATCTCAGTTTAGGGTCTTTTAACAGGATATGCCAGTTCTTTTTCAGCAGTTTTTCCAGACTTCTAAAATTACTACTAAAGTCTGTGATAAAGCGTACTTCCTGTTCCCTCTTATTCTCTCTTTTCTTTTTTCCTCAACAGGATCTGTCTATCCAGAGTATGGCTATCTTGTAGGGCTCCCTCCACCAAGGCTTTATCGTAATTCCTCTCGCAGAATCTAATTTTTAGATCCTGGGCCTGTGCGGTGAAGTTTTTGGGGGTAGAGCAGTTTCTCCTGATCCTAAGAAATTGTCCCCCTGGGATGTTACTCAACCACTTGGGGCGGTGGTTGCTATCTGCTGGGATAAAAGAGTTAGCATCCACTTTTTTAATAAAGGTTTTGGTAGATAAGGTGTCACCATCTGTCATAATGACCAGATCAAGAAACTCAACTCTTTCTTTACTGATGGTGGAAGTAAACTTTAGATTGAGGGTGTTTTGATTCGGGTAATCGGCAAATTCTCTCAAAGCATGTTCTGTGCCCCCCCAGAAGCAGAGCACATCATCAATATAGCGTTTCCATAATATGATGTCATCCCTATAGGGATTGGAGGGACCCCAAATGTACTCATCCTCCCAGCGGGCCACAAACAGGTTCACGTAACTGGGCAACCATAGCAGTCCCGTGAACCTGCCTGTAGTAGTGCCCATTAAAGGAGAAGTAATTGTGGTTCAACACAAATTCTGTGGCTTCTATCAGGAACATTTGTTGCACCTCATCCAGATCTGAGTCTTTGTGGTGATGAGAACTACTAGGTGAATACCATATAAATTATGCATTTTCTTTTCATCTGTATGAACTTCACATTCTTGACCATTACTGTTTCCAACTGTGTATCATCACTACCCATCCTATGTTTTGAATCCTTAGCCATTTATTACATTGGAAGGTCCCAGTTCCGCTATACTACTTACATACTTATTGATTTAGGTTTATTGAGGTGTCCACACATTGTGGCATATGTATTTTTACCTTCCCTATTTGCAGTGATTTATACCCATCCAGTTTTTTATGTACTATTACTTTTGTTGGCCTGTGTTTTCATGTCTTTATTGCATGTCTTTTTTTGTGTATTTCTTTGTATTGATATTTTGTATATTATGTGCCACATTTGTTGCCATTTTGCTCTATTCATATATCTAATCGTTATTGTGGCTCCTGCAGTCCTGTATATCGATGTCTCACTGAGCCTGAGCCCCTATTATTGTTGCAATCGATGAAGACAGTGATGGGTAATGATCTACAAACCAAGAAGATAGGGTTGGTTAACAAGCCCTTTGATCTACCATGGAGACCTGTGAATCTCAATTAGCTAGCCCGTAAATTTGCCGCCAGAAGCCTCACAACCATGATTCTGTATCGGACCCGTTCCTATCGCGGTGTCAAGATATTTTGGAACAGAACTCTGTCCCTGAGGAAGCCTCTCTAAGAGGTGAAATGCGTAGGCCTGTTGAGAGAGCTCTCTACCCTGCTTTTAGCATCCAAAATTTTGAATCCCAGACACGGCTGTAGTGCACACAGCGTCAGCGCCGGGCAATCACCGCTTCTGAAGGCGTCCCTGGTAACAATGGGCCTGATCCTGAGCTACGATGTAGCGCTGAGCGTGCTAACACTCAGCGTTACATCGCTGACTCCCCCCTGGCACTCCCCCTGTGAGTAACTGGTGCTCTGTTCTATGGCTCCAGATTAGTGCAAGGAGAGAAAAGAGAGAGACTCCTATTTTGCAAATAACGTTTTAAACTTCTCTTTATTGCACACAGGAAACATATAGTAGTATACTCACAAAAGAATTGGACACTTAAAATATAAATGTCAATATCGCTTTTTACACATGAAATACTCCAAAAAAGGGGACCATATAAGTCCTGAACTGGCCAACGCGTTTCAACCCACTCTGGGGGTCTTTTTCAAGGCTGTAATAATCTAAAACAGTGGGAGAGGGACCACGCTGTCTGTAAACTTTCAGGAGGACTGTTGAAAGAGCTTTCTACCCTGCTTTTAGCATACTGCATCCAAGATTTTTAATCCCAGTCGCGGCTGTAGTGCACACAGTGTCAGCGCCGGGCAATCACCGCTTCTGAAGGCGTCCCTAGTAACGAGGACACCGCTGCATTGAGGCAGACAAACATCAGCTGACTACCACTGGATCCCAGAAGGAGAGTAAGTTCACGACTGAATTGAAGTCTACCTCCGGGAGAAAGTGTAGCAGAGATCACACTTACAGCACTGACCCTGGACTCTTCACTTGCGGATCCCCGTCACTGCTAAAAGGAGCCTCTTTGGAGTGTCTGTGAGTACGTTCCAAGCAGGAACGAGATCCATCTGCTTTTATAAGTTACAGCTAATAACTTTGTACTGGAGAACTTGTAAATCGTTTTTCCCTTGACTGCCATTCACTTCCTGTGGAACACTACATCGCCCGCAGTATTAGGCTCATAGTCTCTTATGGACTGCTTTTGAAAGACTGCATAAGTGTGTTTCTTCCTTCTGTATTCATTATCTATTGGACTTTGATTTTTAATTCTTCATTTTTTGGTGGCTAGCAATAAATATTTGCTTTATTATTGATTATAATGAAATGGCATATTTGCTATCCTTCATATCAAGCACACATTTGTTATTATCTGGTGCTTTATCATTGATCATAACGATCTATCATATACCATTTGTCATTATCAGGTACAGCGCCCTGGATACTCTCTTCCTATTTTAGTCACTATCAAGTGAATTAGACAAACTGAATACAACATGTGAAATGCAGGTTGTAAAATGCTCAAAGAAGAACCATTTCTTCTGTTAACTAACATCTAATTACAACCTAAGCAAAAAGGGGGGGGGGAGACAAGCAGAATATAGGGAGAAAGAAAGAAGGTTGGGGGCAAAGAGCCCACAAAGAAGGGGAGAACAAGGGAAGTAGGGAGAGAGGAGGAAACCAGGGACATGATCCAGATTAAGTGTCAGCAGTGTTACAAGGATTCAACTGTTGGCCATTGCCGCAGTCTGTTCTAAGTCCAAGTACAAAATCCAGGACGCTCACGTGGGTAAATATTCATGATACCTATACGTCGCCGATAAGATAAGTTCGTCCATAGAGCGATACATTTCCACCCTCTTATACCACTCTTCAAGCGAAGGGACCACAGTGGACCTCGAGTGGACCAGGATAAGAGCTCTCACTGCATTACCCAGAGCATTAAGAGAGAGTGTTGAAAAGTCTTCGCTGAGCTCAGAGGAAGTGAAAGTACCCAAAATTTGGGATCAGTTGGAATATCTGGACCCACCACTTCCTGAGCGATCTGAATTACCCTATTCCAAAACTGTATAAGCTTGGAGCATCCCCACCACAGATGCGCCATCGTTCCTGTAGCTTGGTTGCATATCCAGCATGATGAAGAAACCTGAGGTAAGTGGAGAAGTTGGGGGGTTCTGTACCAGCGGGTTTGGATTTTGACTTGGGTCTCAAATACAGCGAGACTTCTGGAGCATGACTGAGTAATCTGGAAGATACTGGACCACTCCTCTTCTGTTGGAGGGTCAGTGAGATCTTATTGCCAATCCTCTACATACCTTGGGAGGCCCATGTAAGTCGCTAGCAACAGGGCCTTGTATAGTTGCGAGATCAGGTGTCTCGATGGCGATACCTTTGATGCGATAGTTTCAAAGTGTGTTAGGGGACGTTTGAAGTGGGTCCGGAACTGGGCTCGTGAAAGATAATGGGGTTACTGAGTATACGTCCATGATTCTGATAGGGGTAAAGCAAATTTAGCTTGTAGGTCTGGGAAGAGAATCATGGCCCTGTTGTTAAAGAGCTGGTGAACTCTGTGAAGACCAACGTCCGTCCATGAAGAGAGGGAACCCGGCTTAAGTCCCGGGGCAAAGTCCGCGTTGAAGGTAAGAGGGGTAAGGGGGGAACGACATGAGGAAAGGAAGCCTTTTTTCCTGATATTCTTCCAGGAATTTAGAGTAGGAGTGATCGTTGGATGTTTTACTAAAGGGATGGAGGGGAGCCAAGGTAGAAGCTGCATCGGCATCTGTAGGAACTGGGCTTTGAGAGCAACCCATTGTTTAGTGGGAGAGCTAGAGGATCAGTCTATGATCCTCTGCAAAAGGGACGTTGAGTGTGAGGCATGGAACCTGGAGGCCAACTAATTGTTTGGGATGGAATAGAATGTCTTTGCGGCATCTGGGTCTCTTGCTGACCAGATAAATTCAGTTAATATGGACTGGGCTGATCTGGAGAAGGAGGGGGGAAGAGTAGGGAGGGTTTGAAAGAGGTATAAACATCTAGGTTAAATATTAATTTTTATGGCGTTTAAGCGCCCCAGCCCCGACAACTTCTTAGTGGACCACAGTTGTAGGACTCTTCTAAGTTCTGTGAGCAGAGGTATAAAATTGAGGCTATATAGGTGTTCACAAGAATTAGGGAAATTTACTCCCAGATATATAATATGAGATTTCTTCCAGGTGAACTGGAACCTTTGATTCAGTGTCTCACGTGTAGAATCCTCAACAAGAATCCCCAGAGCGAGTGATTTGTAGGTATTGACTTTGAAGTTAGAGAGTTCTCCAAAACGATCAAAGTCCCTCATTAGGGCAGGGAGAGAGGACAGTGGGTCAGTGGCAAATGTTAACACATCGTCGGCAAATAATGCCAGCTTTGTCTCCATCCCACCAACAGTAATACCCTTTATCTCTGGATTAGCACGTATTGTACCGCCAGGGCTTCAATACAGAGAACAAACACCAATGGTGAAAGCAGACAGCCCTGCCGCATACCATTGGTGATGTTGACTGGGTCAGAAAGCACACTATTAATCCAGAGCCTTGCAGTTGGAGTAGTATAGAGAGCCATAATTTTCTCCAAGAAGGGGGGACCCAGACCTAGACGCATCAGCACCCCCCTCAAAAAATCCCATGCGACCCGGTTAAAAGCCTTTTCTGTGTCCGTTGATAACAGGACCGTGAGGATTTTGCTTGATGTTGCCAACTTAATTAAGTTAATTGATTTCGTGGTGTTGTCCCTGGCCTCTCAACCTGGGACAAAGCCTACCTGATCACTGTATAATTTCAGAGAGAAAGTCCTGTAGTCTATTGGCTATCAGTTTGGCAAATAGTTTTACGTCTGTGTTTAAAAGAGAAATGGGGCGGTAACTCTCACATCTGGCTGGGTCCTTTCCCTCCTTGGGGATAAGCAAGATATGTGCCTCAAGCGACTGTTTAGAGAAAGGGGACCCTGCAGAAACTGCATTAAACGCCTGTAGTAGAACAGAGAGTAGGTGAGACAGGAAAGTCTTATAAAATGTGGCCGTAAACCCGTCTGGGCCAGGGCTTTTCCTGTGGGGGTGAAGCTTTAATAACCCCTTCCAATTCTAGGGCAGTAAAGGGGGTATTGAGTGCCTCTCTAATTTCATTAGAAAGTTGGGGATATTGGCAGTCTTGTAAATAGTCGGCAGTCTTGTAAATGCGACTATAGAGAATATTCCGGCTGGGAAATGTACTAAACCTAAGTAGTTTTAAACAGCTAGATTTAGGCCAACTAGATACTAATAAGAACTATCCACTGAAACTACCCACAAAAACCAGAACATTTGAACTATGGGCTACAGCAGAGGCACTTTTTAAGTCACAGTTCCGGGAGTACTTAGAGGAAGAAAACTCTGCCGAACAAGCTCAAGATGGCGTGCGGTGTCTAAGCGGCATTTCAGATGTGTTCCTGGCTCGGGCCGGGTTTGTCAACTGGGTTGACGGCTTTTCTTTTTGATCGTTTTTGCTGGTGTCAGGGTTCATGGCTTGGTAATGGCAGCTTGGGGAGTGGACCATAGGCATTTCACCAATCAGGTAAGTTAATCCTCGGGAGACCCAGGTCCTCGCAGAAAGACCCCAACCCCTCTGGGTCCTGCAACACCGCGTTTTTGCCGTTGTGGGACACCTGGATACTGAGGTGAAATTTAATTTTGTGTCGCCGCAGTTCGTCTGTCAGAGGCTAAAGAAGTCGTTCGTGTGCCAGGATAGGTCCTGAAACATCAGGATAGGTGCGCCATTGAATTCTAGATTACCCCGTCTGCATGCCTTTTCCAGAATCTCCTCCTTAACACGATAGTAATGCAGGCGGCAGATGACATCACACGGTTTATCAAGTTGCAGCGACTTGGGTTTGAGTGCTCTGTGCACTCGGTCAAAAAGGATGGTGTTCTCTGACACCTAGTATTTATTTGAAGATTTTTGTGAGGACATCTATTATACTCTCAGGTGGGATGTCCTCTGGGATGCCACGGACTCTTAGGTTGTTCTGCCGGCCTTTGTTGTCGAGATCTTCAACTCTATACTGCAGTTCCCTCATTTCTCTGTCCTGATGTCCATTCGTTCTTGAATTTTGGCAAAGACTTCTGCTGTGTCATCCCCCGAAGCCGCCAGTGATGTGACTCTGTTTCCCAATTGAGTGATATCTGTCTGGATCGTCGCAAGTTGGGTTTGTATGGATTCTTTTAGACGGAGTTCCACGTCTTGGAGATCTTGTTTAGTGGGAATCGACTCCAGGTGTTTCAGTAATTCCAAACATTTCAGAATCTCATTAAATTCAGTGCGGGATAACCTCCTGTGCTGCAGAGGGAGGAGGGTTTTGATCAGTGCTCATGAGTGCAGATACAGGGGGAAAGTGTGGAGAATTATTAGATTCTGGAATCGGGGAGGATGAGCAGCGTGGAGCCAGGAATTGAAGAAGATCTGATTGAGGAGAATGTCCCTTTGTTGAGTTGGTGGTTTTCCTAGGTGTCCCGGTTACCGGATTTCCCCATGGAAGCTCTAGTGTGATGAAAGAACGGTGCGATCCCTGTCTCAGAAAATTTTACTGCATTTTAATGTTGGACGCCTGTTCTCCCTTCATGGGCTGGTGGGGGTTGTGGAAGTTATATGAGCGTTAGTGTTGCAGACTCACAAGGTATGACAAAGTCTGTGGCCTTAAGGCTCTCAGTACAAAGCTGAACAATGAGACTGAAATAAGCTAGGCCTACAGCAGGTGGTGCTCTTTCTATATCTCCCCTCTGCAGTTCAGTGAGTGCTGGTGGAAATATCCTCTGGACTGAGGCAACAGCCAAATACTAGGCTATGGCCTGCAGGGGAGAGAGTGATAAGGGAGTCTGTTCCTAGCAGGAACTATATATGGCAGGTGACTCCACTAATAAAAGCACTCCTGTAGATCACTAGAGCCCCATTAGGGGGAAATCAATTCAGCACCTTATGAGCGGGCAGCCCCTGAGTCCTCAGGCATTAGAAACCAAGCATGCAACCACACTGTAACTGTGTGTTCTTACTCCTGAGGCTAACGACTAGGGGCAGTACCAGCCTAACTCCTGTAGCTACACTTGTCCAGGCCAAGTTGCTGACTCTGCTCCGACATCCTCGTAGTTCCACAAGATGGCGGACAGCCACGAGTCCCGGTGTCTCTCCTCTGCCGCGTGCTGTGGTGCGGCTGACGGACGCTCCGGTCAGAGGAAGCTCACCAGAAGTACAGGGACCCCCGCCGTGGCTTTCGCCCAATGCAACCACCCAGGGATACTGGAACAAGGGGGCCCCGCATCCCGGCAAACGAGATACGGCCTACGTTCATTGTGGATCTCCGGACAACCATGTTAGGGCTCAGGAGGAGGACGGGCTCTGGGAGGATTAATGGCTGATTCAGCACCCAGTTGCCGGGTGAGCGCCCGGAAGATCTGAAGAGACGATCGCCGGTCTTCTTTTACCTTTTAACCTCACCCAGGGGGCTCCCGCTGGGGTAAAGCAGGGAAATGGGTGCCACGAGGCAAGCAGGCACAGTGCAGGCCTGCCTCCCCTGGGGAACACCGGACCTCCGTCAGGACAGCTGGCGGCTGGCTCAGTCTGGGCTCTGTGAGGTCCGTGAAGAATCCGCAGCGTGGAGGGGTGATTTGTTGTGGGGATCCCCCCAAAAAGGGTCGTTTTTGGCAAAATTATAGCAGAGCTCTCCTGCACCACGTCCTTTCTCCATGGCTGCCAGGCCACGCCCCCTTAGCATGTAGTTTAGATAAATGAGAGAGATTTTTATTATAAATATTTTTTTTTAACAAGATCACAACTTTATACAAAAATACATTGCCAAGCCGGTCAAAAGTATATTTTTCCATGACAAAATATTTCTGGTACATATGCATACTATAATAATGGGCTGGATCCAGACCTTGTTAAGTGCATGAACTTAGTTACTCTTGGGCTAAACCATGTTGAATTCAGGGGGAGCCAAGTTAATTGTATCCTTTGCATGCAGGGATATATCTTTAAATTGCTTACTGCACACAGATACTGACCAGCTTTACTATCACACTGTTATTTAGACTTGGGATAGGAAACATAAACTCTCAACACTAATACTGTTTACAGCAGATGAAATATGACTCCCCTGAAATGAACATGGTTTAGCCCAGGTGTAACTAAGTTCATGCACTTAACAAGTTCTGGATCCAGCCCAATGTCCTTAATTCAATCCCTAGTTGTCAGATGTCGAATTCTGCACCATCTGGTGAATCTGCGGATGCTGCTGGACCTTCTTCAGATGTCCCTAGAAAAACAAAATCAGGAAGGAATGTCAGGTTCAGTCATGAAGAAAATTCAGCCTTAGTTGAGTGTGTAATGCAACATTATTCCGAAATTCTTGGTTAAGATGCGCCTACAACATCATATGCCCACAAACGGCAACTATGGAATCGTGTTGTAGATGGAGTGAATGCTGTTGGCAACTACAAGCGATCTGAGCGGACCTGTCGAAAAAGGTTTTCTGATATAAAAATCCCATTAAAGCAAAAGTTACAGGCACAAAGGAAACATGTACAGCAGACTGGTGGTGGCCCTGCCAAAAAGATCCTAATCCATCCCTATGAGGAGCTAATACGCACTATTCTCACCGATGATGTGACTGAAGGTGTCAACGTTCAAGACACAGATCAAGCATATGATGATGGTACAGTATGACTAACATTTAAAATTCAGCTATCAACTGATATACAATTATACATATGATGTAACGTATGTGTTACCTTTCAATAGGTGCTGGCCCATCACATGACCCTGAGGTTGCTGCAGAAGCCAATGTGGATGTGGTGATGTCCCCTTCTGAACCAACAGTTGATGGTAGGTGTTGACGTCCATAATGATTCTTGAAATTAATCTTAGCTTTAACGATTGTTTGTTAGACCTGTTTTGAAGAAATGCAAAACTGGTGGATCTGCCCAGCTCTGGTCCCATTCTGGAATGAGGTTCACCCCCTTCTGATGGCTCTCCTCCCCTGCTCGCCCCCTAAAAACCTTAGTTACAAGTCTGGAAGCAGTCCGCCCCTCCTCCCCTTCGGTCCTTGATTTCATACATTTGGTTTGTCGCAGGCATGGAGAGAATGACTGCCTATCTGAGAGGCACGGAGGAAGTCTACTACAAGGTGTGGTCCCCTTGGTTCAACTTGCAATCTCTTTCTCACCCCCAATTGAGCTTAAACTTACAACCTCCATGATAGATATTCTATTACTACTACTATTCATGGCCTTGCCACCCTGTGCATCTCCAATATTTTGTTCTCTGTTTAGTACAATTACTTGGTGATCTCCCTTTCCCTCCCCTCCCACCCCCTTTTATATTTACTGTTCTATAATTTTGTTGTAATATTACATTGTTGTATATTTTTTCCCTTTAAAAAAAAAAATCCTTTAGCAGCTCCTGTCTATTGTATACTGATGTTTATTTACTGTATACCTGCTGCTTCAATAAAAGAAAGTTAAAGAAATGCAAAACTAAGATTTCTAAACACTGAGAAAAATACATTTATTTTAAATTATACTTACCATATTTTTTGCATTTTCAGATGATCCTTCTAGCATTGATTATGAGGATCAGCAGCACCAACCTGTGGAAATATTACAGAGTTTTATCTAGATCTTGTTCCTGAAGCTTTAACACCACAGAGAGAGCCATACTCCCCCCTGCTAATACTAATACAGGCAACACAGCAACATCTCAACAAGATGTTCTTGCTCAAATATCTGCAAGAATGGTGAGCATTGATGAAGGGCAAGTGGCATTCATGTCATCACAGCACACGACGTTGCAAAGAATATTTAAAGCCGTGCGTAACTCACAAAGCACAAATATGATGGGATTCAACAGGTTGGGTACTACATTAGAGGAGCTAAATATAATTTTGACAGAAGTGAGTAGTTCTTTACAGGAGGCCAATAGTCTTCGTAGAGAAAATAACACCCGCATGATTCATTTGTCCTCCCAACTGGAGTCACAAAGGCAAAATCTATACCAACCTGCATCATTGTCCACCTCTGGAGAAACAAGTACTGACACCACCCCCTGTTAGTAATGCCCCCAACACTCCCATCCGCCGTGGAGCTAGGACAAGGGGTGGCATAGCCCGTAAGCATGCCACTACTCCAACAAGACATTCCTTGAGAAAAAAAGAATAGGATTAAGTTGGTTCAGTGTGTGCTTTCATGTGTTTATACCGGTTAAAGTGAAAAAGTTACTTTCTTTTATGGTTGTCATGGTGCTAATAAAACCTTGAACCATACATTGTTTCTGTCTTTTTACAATCACAAAATGTACACTTTAGTTGGGTAATTAAGATTCATATTTAAATAACATAAACACCATAGTGGCCTGAAATGGGAACATGGTCAAACAGAAATCATAATTATAATTTACTTTTAACATATTCATACTTACAAGCAAAGTAATTATTAGTAAAACATTAGAAAACACATCTCCAGATGTTACCTGCAGTGTGTCCTCTGCTGCAATAATGTCGGGGGAATGTTGGTTAAGGGTGACATTATGCAGGAGACAACATTTAAGCACAAGCAGGTGAATAAAGCAACACACCACCAGATTTATCCAGATACCTAAACCTAGTTTTTAAAAGACCAAAGGTGCGTTCTATCACTCCTCTAGTGGCTACATGTGCCTAATTGTAATTGTGTTGCCCAGGAGTTTGTGGATTCAGTAATGGTGTCATCAGCCAGGAGCGACAGCCATATCCTTAGTCCCCTATGAAACATGAAAACATTAGGTTAGTGATTCTGAATTGTACACATAGAAAAACATGTAACATATAAAACAAACACTCACCCAGCAGCCATCCATCTGGCATTTGACCAAGTTCAAACTTGCCATACAAGGATGACTGCCTCAGAATATTGCAGTCATTGCAAGACCCAGGGAAGCCAGCAAACACACTCACTATTTTCATATTAGCATCACAGACCACCTGAACATTCAGGGAATGGTAATGGTGACGGTTCACATATACCTGGGCACGCTGTTTAGGTGGTCTCAGCGGTATGTGAGTGCAATCTATAGCACCCAGGACATTGGGGAATCCTGAGATACTAAAGAATGCCAGCTTATGAGCACACCATTGTGACTCCTGACTCGGGAAGCAAATATATGTACGTGCTAGTTTTTTAAGTGCTATTAACACATGAGATAAGTGACGGCTAAAATTTGGCTGTGATAATCCAACCACTCTCCCACTGACAGCCTGGAATGACCCAGTAGCCAGAAAGTGTAGGACACACATTAATTTCTGCATCCCAGGCAATGCATGTGAACGAGCAGTAGCAGGTTCCAAATCATTACTCACCTTGGCCCAGATCCAGAACAACGCTTCAGAGTGAATTTACGCGTGGCTGAGATGTAAAATCGCCTTTTGGTAAGTACTGCGCATGCGCACCATAGAAAATACGCTCCGTAGCGTAATTGTGAACATATGGGCCATTCACGTATGTGTCATGTAAATACTTACGTGTGGGCGTGCCAATTTTACGTGAGTCCAAAATACGTCTGAAATACTTTAAGTAGGCGGGGGTTTGTATTTAAAGTGTACAGTATGGGTGTGCTTAGCTGCGTAAATTCGTGTTGCCCATACGTACGTGTGCGTATCACTGTGGTTATGTTGGCAAAAGTTAAGGTAGGGTTTGGAAAGCGTATTTTGACAAAATACGTACGTTCAAGGGGTGTTACTAGGGGAGTGTATAGAATATACGCACACGAAGATATGCTGCACGAA
This sequence comes from Limnodynastes dumerilii, assembly GCA_011038615.1. NCBI lineage: Eukaryota > Metazoa > Chordata > Amphibia > Anura > Limnodynastidae > Limnodynastes > Limnodynastes dumerilii. The sequence continues at coordinate 26,005 of WWET01002967.1, read as the reverse complement.
TAAACGTACGGAAAACGTAGTTCTGGAGCTACCCCCTTGTCAAGTCTCAGGAGGTTGGCACGGGTCAGCCTAAAAAGTTGCACCATCTCCTGATCAGACAGTGAGTCCAGGTCCATACGCACGTGATACACCCTAGGATGTTGAATTATGCACTGCGTATGCACAACCTGGACCTGGTGTTGGTCAGCCTCATCACTCCCTTGTGTGGATGCCACTACAGCAGCCACACCAGCATTAACCAAGACATTCACAGCACTACCAAGAACAAACTCCATTATCAATCAATCTCTCTCTCTCTCTCTCTCTCTCTCTCTCTATCTTTCTCGTTCTCTCTCTCTCTCTCTCCAAACAAAGCCACACCTGTTATTAATTTGGGACTGCCTTTTATAGGCAACATAGGTCAGCAAAAAATAGTATCACCTGAATCACACTTCAGAGGTAGTTAGCAATTAGAATACAAGAGGTGCACCTGCACAAACACATATTTTTGACAGGTGTTTACAAATTTGTTCTTGTTCTGTTTCATGAATATGTATTGACATTTATTTAGGAACACACACTGAACAACATTGATTTGACACTGGTTTATTCATTTTTACAAAAAATAAAACATAACTTCATAACTCTAATACTCTTTTCAACAGATGACTGAAAAATATGTAAAATGTAACAAGGTTTAGGCCAGGACAGCATGCTCATTCATAAGTATGAAACAGGACAAGGATGGGGATTTCATTGAAATCGCCTCTACCACAAGGTGATTTGGTCTATGGCGATTTCATGGAGAGATTGAGGTGAGTTCAGTAAATCGAGCTTAATTAATACAACGATTTGTATGTGATACATTCAAAAAATTGTCATGGCGATTTTATGGACAGCGATTTTGGCTTTAGTGAATATGGCGATTTGCAAATCACAGTCAAACTCACAGGAGTTATAGCGATTTGGACCAAATCGACCTTTGTAAATGAGGACTTATGTAACTCACTTTTGAGTTACAAACTGCACTTTTCAGAAAAATGAATTAAAATCTGAAAAAAAAATGGACCTGATTCAAAATGTGGCTTTTTAGGTGCATATATTTAAGAAGGGATATACTGCACATGCGTAGTACCTGTGAAATAATAAAATGCAACAAATATATAACTTACCCAGTGTTAGAAACCTCCCACCACCTGAGCTGTCATGCCTGCATGGCGCGAGTCCCGGAATACCCGCAGCCAAAGCCTGAAGTGACGTCCACGGGCTCCACCGACAGCACCATGGCAACCTTAGAAAAGGTTAATCTCTAAGTGCCGCCCTCATCATGGTATATATATATATAT
>WWET01002967.1:0-12968 GCA_011038615.1 Limnodynastes dumerilii | reverse complement strand
AGATCCCCCCCCCCCCCACACACACACACACAAGTGTGAAGGTGGAAATATCCAGGTGAGAACTCCATACTTAAGCACACTGTAAGTACTGCTGCCAGAAGATTGCTGAAGAGTCTGTGTGACTGAAATTATGACTAATGTAGTCATAGAGACTTGCTGAGTTTTAAAGGCCAAGCCTCTTTCTCCTTCTTTACCTTCATCCCTCTTAACTGAAGCTAAAGCTTCTGGGACAGAGGGTGAAGCTGACATCATGTTTCAGTTTGTTAGTTCCACTGGGACACTATAATGGCTCCTAGTAATCGTCTGGCCTGCATTTTAATCCTGCTGTATGTTTAATCAACTGTCTATTTTCATATATATATATATATATATATATATATATATATATAACTTGGGATCCAGACCTATACTTGCCCGCTTTACGTAATAAAAAAAGTATGGGCGTGCTAAGTGTTGTAACTACACAAGGAGTGTACGGACACCCGCGGTTACGCTCAGAGAAGCTAGGGTAGGGTTTGGTCGACGTAAGACTGCTTAAATACGGACGACCGAGGGGAGTGCTTCGTAGGTATGCTGGCTCACAAGGGCGTATCATGAGCGTAGGTCTGGATCAGGCCCTTAGTGCCTTGTATTGCTCTGGATACATTCAACGCTATTAAATTATCGAATTGAAGAAATATCTATTTGATTGACATCTAAAAGCAATTGCGTTTTTTGTTTTGTGTGTCATTATTTTCTTATAATGAAATTATATTGTTACTGTACACTCCCCCTGTGCGGGTATATGGCCCTTTCCTTACGCCGGCTGAAGGCTACCCTAACAGGAGCGCAGGAGCGTATGGCCGCCTAGCCCGCCCTCCCACTCTCATTAAACTACCTCCCCCCGCCCACCTACACCAACCTGAACGTAGGGACGCTGGGGGACGTCCCCTCCAGCGTCCCTACGGCGCTGCTACGGACGCTCCTAGCGACGGCGGGCATTGTTCTGGATCAGGCCCAAAGGGCCTAAAATTTGCCCCCAATAATCGATTGAACAAATTTGAAATGTATCTTCACCTACACCGCTTTATCCGCAAAATCACTCTGAAGAAGTTCTTCATTAAGAATCCACAACAAAGAAACACGATCCAAGTCGATACGGCCACACAGGATCCATACATCCACACAGATTTTAAAGAGAAATCCTCTTTTTACCCACAACACGTAAAAGGTCCTTTTATAGAGACCTTTCAGAAACTATTGGAAGAAGACCTTTCCAAAGTAAACATCAACAACTACTTGAAGAAGGAAAACCTAACACTAAGAGAGAAACAGAGCTTGAAAACACTAAAGGAGAAGAAAGACGTGGTCATCAGACAAGCCGATAAAGGGGGCGGTACGGTAATCCAAAACAGAGAAGACTACATGAAAGAATCCCTTAACCTACTGAATGACCCAACCAATTATACTGTATTGAAGAATAATCCAACTACCAAGTACAACACAGAACTAAAAACCCTGCTGGACAAAGCCCGGAAAGAAAGGAATTCTCACAAAGAAAGAATATGACTTCCTATTTACGCAACAATCAAGACTCCCCATTTTTTATCATCTACCTAAAATTCATACGAACATCAATAACCCCCCCGGACGCCCAATTGTGTCTGGCATAGCTAGCCTATCGGATTATGTAGACCACTTTCTACAACCATTGGTAACATCCCAAAGGAGTTATCTTAAAGATACCACAGAAGTATTACAGATCCTGGAAGATATCACATGGAACAAGGACTACACCCTTATGACGAGTGATATTTCATTACTCTATACAGTTATTGACCATGATGCGGGCACACAGGCAATAAGTAAATTCTTGAGAGAAGAATCCCATTTACCGGAGACCCAACAAAACTTCATCGTGGAGGCAATAAAATTCATTTTAACACACAATTATTTCCAGTTCGACAACATCTACTATGGACAGATTCGCGGAACCGCCATGGAAGTAAATCTGCACCAAGTAACGCAAATCTGTTCGTGGCCCAATGGGAAAATGAGACCATCTGGGCACCCACTAATCCATATTTACAACACATTGTCTTATGGAAAAGATATATAGATGACGTCATATGCATCTGGTCTGGACAAGAGAGTACTCTACAAGAATTCACTGATCATCTTAACCACAACAGTCTCAATTTAAGATTTAACTCAGAAGTCAGTAAAGAAAAAGTCACCTTCCTAGACCTTGAAATCCTCAACAAGGGAGAAAAGCTCCATACCAAAACCAACATTAAAACAGCCGACGCAAATACCTTCATTCCTGTTTCTAGCAACCACCACCAAAGATGGCTTAGCAACATACCAAGAGGACAATTTAGAAGAATTAGAAGAAACTGCACAACGATTGAGGACTACCAAGATCAAGCCATGAACCTGAGGACACGTTTTCTAGAAAGAAATTACACCAAAGAGCTAGTGGATCAAGAAATGGAAAAGACCAAATTGCTGAACAGAGAAGAATTATTTACGAAATCTCGTTCGAACACACAACCTTTAAGTAAAAGCCAGGAAGAAGTCTGATTCATCACAGGCTATAGTAATGATCATAAAATCTTGGAGAATATCATCAAGAGACATTGGCACATTCTACTCCAAGATCCACTAGCTAAGGACTTCTTACCAGCCAGACCAAGAATCACATATAAGAAAGCCAACAACCTAAAAAACATATTGGCCCCCAGCGCCCTCAAGGGATCTACTGTTGAACAAAACACATGGCTGAACGACAAGAGTCCCGGTTTTTTTCACTGCACCAGATGTCAGGCTTGCCGAACTTGCCTCAATACCAACACCAAACCTATTATGATGTTTTCATCACAAACTAATAAGAAGAATTTTAAAATTAAAGAAAAAATGACTTGTGATACCAAAGGCGTCATATATTTGCTAGAATGCCCGTGCGGCTTACAATACATAGGCAGCACTATTAGAAGCTTAAAAACAAGAATTGCGGAACATGTCATGAACATCAGGAAAAGCATGGAGAACCACAGCATTCCAGCACATTTCAAGGAACATCATAATAGTGACCCCAAGGGCCTGACCTTCAAAGGAATAAAAAAAAGTCCAGACTCCTTGGAGAGGTGGAGACTTTGGAGTCCTCATAGCCAAAGAAGAAGTTAAGTGGATATACACCCTTAATACCCTGATCCCATATGGTCTAAACGTTGACCTGGACCTAGGCTCTTTTCTAACGAAAACATGATATCATTTTAGTATTTTACTCTTTTATTATTTTATTATTTTTTACCCTTTTTTTTTACTCTTTTCCACACCTCGCCACCCGGTTTCATCTACTTTACTGCTATATCCCTTACCGTATGCTACTACTCCCCCATCCCTTCATCCTTTTTCCAGATCCCCCAAGTCTCCTTCATTTCATATCATTTTTATTTTATTGCATTCATTTTTTTTTTTTTCATTTTTATTTCATTCCCTTTCATTCTATTTCATTTTATTTGATTGTTTTATTATATTCTAATATTCCTATCAATACTATTAATCATGACTATTAGCAGTATTATTATGCACTATACATAGTGTTAGGTCTTATTTATGGCCCATTTTTATCTCCATTTTTACTCTATTTAGATCTCCCTGCCTTCCCAATATTTGCATAGTTTCCTTCCATGACCACACATATATTGTGTACTTCTTTACCCCACATCCACTTGTATCATCTGCTTATCTCTTGATTTTCCATTTCTTTCTTTAACTTCTTATTTTTGTATTTTTGACTTGAAAAGATTTTTTTCCTTTTTTCTTTTTCCTTTTTCTGTTTTTCACTGGCTCTGCAACACATATTTTTCTTCTTTTTTTTTTTTTTAATCTTTATTTTTATATTTATGTTTATTTCCTGCTGGTGCATTAATTTAATTGTTTTTTCCACTATATTTTATGTGGCTTTTCACCTTCCTTATTTTGCGGCTCAGCAACCGCGGCATTCTTCGTGGGATATACTCAGTGACCACGGCATTTAAACAGAACATACACAGCGTCTGGTTTCCAAGACAACCAACCCACGTGAAGTACAGACTGAGTGTGCTTCCCCTGTAAATACAGCCGCCACTGTCAACTTGCAAAACTCCCACGCAGCTGACCCTGACGGTGCAAAAGACGGTGTTTTTTGTCCTGAAGAAGCCCCCACATAGAGGGGTGAAACGCGTAGACAGAGAGCTCTCCTAAACACCTGAACACCGCCAGACACCTACTACTGCTCTTGAACGTCACCGGCACTGAACAACTTCCCTGCACCACCGCTGCAGTCTGCAGCTGCAGCGGCTACTGGACCAAGCATCCTAAGAGCAGGTATACTACATCAACTAGCCAGGGAGCTTAGTAGGTAACGAGGCAACGGAGGGAACTGAAGCCGACTCCGGCCACCACTAATTATCCACCCGCATTACGGTAATACTCGGCTGACAGCCGACACACGCCAGCAATATAGGACTTGTGGACATTATTTGCTAATTATATCTTAGAAAGCCTAAGTACCTTACTGCACGGACCTGACTGTCATTGGACTTATATCATTGTCCACACTTTTTTTTAATTTTTTTTTATTTATGCATATATAAGCATTTATACCTTGTACTAACGTAGGTCAACTTAACTTTTTTATTTTTACATTTTTACACCCACACTTTCTGAAGATATTTTGCTTTGTTGCATCCTGTTTTGACTTTTTTCTAGGTGTTTTATCTTGCTGCACACATTTTCACATTTTTGAGTATTTACTCATTTGTATAAGCAATTTTGGAAAATGTTTTTCTTTTTTCCATTTTTCCTATTTTTATTTTTATTTTTACTTTTTATATTTTTATATCTTTTTCTTTTTTGGCTATAGCCCCCTCCTCTTCCCCCCCCTTTTCTACCGTCTCTTCCCTTCCCCCTATTCTTTGCACCTCTCTCCTATTCTTCTCCCCTGTATTTTTACCTTCATATTATTTATTTAGTTTTTGTTTATTTTGCTTTGTCTTTGTTTTTGTTTTTGTTGTTTGTTTTTTTTTGTTTCTGTTTTACGGTTACTCATTTTATTTGAGCCTTTTTTTATATTTACCATACTTATGGTTTTTTATAGTATCTTTTCGCTTTAATTATTACTAATAAAATTATTATTAATCATACTTACTCTCTGCTTACTTTTCCTCACTACCGTCAGCGCGTGATACTTCCACTCTCTATACAAGCTCTGTAACTACACTGTAGTTACGGAAGCTAGGTGGGGGAGGGTAATTAGGAAGGGAGGGCTGGGTTTGGCACATTACGCTTATGTTTCAGCGTAGTTATACACAGTTACGTCGGCTGAAGTTAGGTAGCCTTTAGCTGGCGTAACTGTGTGTAACTACGCTCAGACAGGGGGAGTGACAGGGGGAGTGCACCAGAGCTACGCTGGCCTTATGGACAGCGGGCCAGTGTAGCTCTGGATCAGGCCCTATGTGAGGAAAATAAAGATGCGGCATATGTGTGTAGGAGCAGATGAATAAGGAGAGAGATAGACAGTAGAGAGAAAAAGATTGAAAGTGATGAGGACAGAATAGAGGGATGATGACAGGATGGAGGAGGACCCTGCTCATAAAAGTTAACATACTAAGTGAGAGAGGGTGAACAAACAGGAGACACAGTGATGAAAATGGGGAGGGCAGCTAAGCTTAGGTGGAGGAAGGATAGGCTAGCCTGAAGAAGTGGGTTTTAAGGGAGTGTTTGAAGGATTGGAGTGTGCTGGATTGCCTGATAGGATGTGGTAGGTTGTTCCAATGGAGAGGGGCAGCCCAGGAGAAGTCTTGGATGGAGAAGTGAGAAGCGGTTTTAAGGTTGGAGTTGAGGCAGCAGTCACCAGCAGAGCAGAGTGGACGGGAGGGGGTGTGGATGGAGACAAGGGAGGAGAGGTAGGGAGTGGTGGAGGAGGAGAGAGTCTTGCAAGTTGTGGTGAGGAGCTTGAGAGAATTCTGAAAGGGACAGGAAGCCAGTGTAGAGATTGACAGAGAGGGAAGGTAGAGGCAGTGCATTGGGAGAGGAAGATGAGTCTGGCTGCAGCATTTAGTATAGATTGTAGGGGTGTGAGAAAAACCAGAGGGAGGCCAGAGTGGAGAATGTTGCAGTAGTTAAGACAGGATATAACAAGAGAGTGAATTAGTGTTTTAGTGGCATCTGCTGTTAAGAAGGGTCTGATGAGAGCAATGTTGCTGAGATGAAAGCAGCAGGACAGTGAGAGGGCGCGGATGGGAGGGTGAAGGAGAGAGAGGAGTCCAGGATGACGCCTAGGCAGTGTGTTTGGGTGGAGGAGGAGATGGTGGAGTCGCTAATAGTAAGAGAGATTGTAGGGGTAGAGGGGATACGTGAAGGAGGGAAGACTACGATTTCCATTTTGTCCATGTTAAGCTTGAGAAAATGCTTGGACATCCATGAGGAGATGGCCGAGAGACAATCTGACACTTTTGACAAAAGTTTGGGGGAAGGTCAGAGGAGGAGAGATAAATTTGAGTGTCATCGCATTGAGGTGGTAATGAAAGTCAAAGGAGCTTATGAGGTCACCCAGAGAGGAGGTGTAGAGCGAGAACAGAAGGGGACCAAGAATTGAGCCCTGGGGCACGCTACGAGAAGAGGAGTAGTAGGGGAGGAAGAGCTATGGGTTGCAACAGATAAGGAGCGGTCCGAGAGAAAGGAGGAGAACCAGGAGTGGACAGTGCCAGAGAGGCCGAGGGGTGAAGGGTGCGGAGCAGAAGAGGGTGATCAACGGTGTCAAAGGCGTCCAATAGATCCGGGAGGATGAGAAGGGAGAAGTGGCCCTTAGATTTGGCAGAAAGGAAATTATTTCTGACCTTAGTCAGGACAGTTTCAGTGAAGTGCAAGGGGCAGAACCCAGATTGGAGAGGGTCCAGGATGGAGTGGTCAGCAAGGTAGCCAATTAGACGCTTGTAAACAAGCAACTTGGAGGCGAAGTGCAGAAGGGAGATAGGTCGGTAGATGGAGGGTGAAGTGGGGTCAAGGTTAGGTTTTTTTAATAATGGGGGAGAGAAGAGTGTGTTTTAAGGGGGAGGGGAAGAGGCCAGAGGAGAGGGATAAGTTAAAGAAGAGCAGGTGGAGAGAGAGAGAGAGAGAGACCGGAGAAGATTAGAGGAGATGGGATCAAGTGGACACATTGACAGAGGGGATGACAAAAGAAGTGAGTGGATTTCTTCAGCTGAGGTAGGGATGAAGGTAAACATTGGTGGGTGGCTATGTAGAGGATGAGAGGTTGAGATGTAGGAGAGGTGATGGTGGAGGAGATGGAGCTCCTGATGGAGTCAATATGGAAGTAAAGAAGGTGGCAAAGTCAGCGGCTGAAGTAGAGAGCGAGGGGGTTAGAGAAGAGAGCTGAGTTGAAGGTGGCAAAGAGGCGGTGGGGGTTAGATGATTAGGAAAGGATGAAGGACTTAAAGAAGGATTGTTTGGCAAGGGCAATGGCAGAGCTAAAAGAGGAGAGTATGAACTTGAAGTGGAGAAAGTCTTCAAGGGAATAGGACTTTCTCCAGAGGCGCTTTGCAATACGGGAGCATTTCTTTAGGAACCGAGTGAGCGGGAAGTGCCACAGTTGGGGGTTGTAGCGGCGAAGGGAGACAAAGGAGGGAGTGCAGGCAGCATTTAGGGTGGAGGAGAAGGCATTGTTGTAGAGAGAGGTTGCTAGATTGAGGCAGGACATGGTGGAAATGAGTTCGAGGAGGGGATCATGGGATGAGGTGAGAGCCGCACATCAAGGGAACTGAGGTTCTTTCGGGAAAGAATATGTTTGGGTGATGGGGAAGGAGAGGTGGAGGAAGAGAGGGAGAAGGAGATAAGATGATGATCAGAGAGGGGAAGGGAGAGATCGAGAAGTCAGACAGGGAGTGTGAGAATCCGAGATCAAGGTAATGGCCCAGATTGTGGGTGGCTGCTGAAGTCCACTGTGATAGGCCAATGGAGGAAGAAAGAGAAAGAAGTTTTGTGGTGCTGGGGTCTGAGGGGTTGTCAACGGGGATGTTGAAGTCACCTAGGATAAGGGTGGGGAGGTCAAATGAATTTGGAGGGGGGACAGGGGGGGCAGTAGACAACAGCAACATGGAGATGGATAGGATGGTAGATGCGAATGCAATGGACATCAAATGAGGTGAAAGTGAGAGAGGGCTCAGGGGGTATGACGCTAAATGTGCAGGAAGGGGAGAGGAGGATGCCCACAACACTGCCAGGGCATTTGCCAGGCCTAGGGGTGTGGGAGAATGAGAGAACGCCATAGGAGATGGCGGCAAGGGAAATAGTATCAGAGGTTGAGAGCCAGGTTTCAGTGATGGCGAGAAGGTTGCAGGAGTTAAAAATAAGGAGGTCATAGATGGCAGGGAGCTTGTTACAGATGGATCTAGCATTCCAGAGAGCGGAGGAGAATAGAGAGAGGGAACACAAGTGATGTGGATTAGATTGGAGGGGTTGCAGGAGCAAGGTAAGGCACGAGGGAGGGGGGTCTGACGTGGACAGGGGATAAGGGTGGGTATGGGAAGGGAAGGGGGCTGATTTATACAAATTGCATAATTAAACAATGCCCCCTGTCAGTCACTACTGTAATCTCTAGAGTTCCAAGGGGTTGGTAAGGCTGGAAGACATCGGGCCTGATCCAGACCTACGCAAATACTATGCCCTGCTTACCTACGAAGCACTCCACTAGGCACACCCCTTGGTTGTTTGTATTTATGCCGTCTTACGCCGACCAAACCCAACCCTAACTTTTCTGAGCATTACCACGGGCGTCCGTAGCATCCATGCGTATTTACAACGCTTAGCACACCCATACTGTACGATTTAAATACCTCTCCCCGCCCACGAACCGTAATTAGGGGTTTCATATGGCTGGCAGGCCCCTTTTTGCTTTGTTACGAAGCTGGTACGCTCAAGGCCCATACGCTCAGCGTTTCTTTGCGTAATATCTGCCGCACGAATGTGTAGTAAGTAAAAATAGGCACTTTTACGCTTACAACAAGCGTAAAAACACGGGCGAGCGTAGGTCTGGGTCAGGCCCATCGTTAAGTCCCACCCATCTCTAGTAACTCTAGGGTTTGCAATAGACATAGACAAGGGGCAGGACTTTGCTGGCTTTCCTGGGATACTGGTAGAACTGCCCAAATTTCAGGAGTCTCCCGGATATTCCAAGAGAGTCGGCAACCCTGGAATATTTATTTGATAAAACCATGTTTTTACACCATACCATACTATTCTACTAAAATATACTATGCTAAAACACTCTTCCAAAATGTGTCCACTATAAAATTCTCCATTATATTAAAATAGAAAAACACTTTGTAATCCTCTATCACTTTTCCCTTTCTTCTTCACTCTTATTACCATATGGAAGGTATGCATAGAAAATTTCTGTGCAAGCACAAAGCAGTAACTTCGCATCCTAATGTATACCATCTAGACTCTAGAAAAAAAGGAAACTACCATCACCAGAGGCTAAAAAACCTTTAAAAAATATCCTATCCAACCCAAGCCCTGTAACATAACATAATGCTATGCTAAGCATTTCTGTTCCATAATCTGTCCATTATCAGATTTTCCAGTACATTTTAAAAACTCTTTTAAAATCCATTCTTATCTTCTCCTAGCAGCCCACCCATCCCCCCTCTACATCTGCATTCCTGTGCTGATTCAAAAGGTAATAAACATCCAGCAACTTCCAGGCCAAACAGTTACTCCACATCCTGCTTAAATCAGCTAGACTCCTGCAAATGGCATCTGCCATCACTAGAGACAGAAAAAGTCTAACATACTTTCATAACCCTGAAGCCCAGTAACATAATATAACAATGATATTTAAGGCATCTAGGCAATGAGATGATCATTAAGTATGGGTTATGTGATATTATGCAGAATAATTCTGTACTTTCCATTTAACATGTATAAACATTAAATTAATAAATAACATCAAAATGCTTTTAATTATTAGCTATTAGTAAGATCATGACTTCTAGCCACAATCATAGTGGGCTAATAGCAGACAAGGGCCTGAATTCAGAGCTGCACTTACGTCTTTTCTTTAGACAGTGCAGCGAATACGAGCACTGCGCATGTTCACAACGGGTGCAAGTGTGCCCATTCATCTGTGTTCGCATCTGACAGCACTGCGTCTGTGGAACTGGGAGTTTCACAATATTTAAATGAGAAAAGGGGTATTTTTGTTGGGGGAGAAGCGCTCACAACGCTGTCTCCTCTACCTTTTCATCCACAGACAGCTGGTCCTCTTCCTACGGTTGCTGCAGACAGAGCTCAGAGGTGAGGTAAGCACTAGGCTGACAGTCACTGCTGAGCATGTGCAGGTTCTTAGCGCCTTTCAGATATATATATTAGGCACAGTGCTGGCCCCAGTGCAATCTTTCTTTCATCTTTAGTGTGTGGGATACCTCTGTTACGGAGTCCTACTAATAGTTACCTGATACAAATGCTGTCATAGTGCATCATTAATCACTTTAACAGCATCCTCCATTTCTAACTACTATGAGAGGGAGTACTAGGAGTAATAACCCCACAGTTGCCAGAACTGCCATACTGATATATTAGCTGCATTTTGTGTGTAATCTGCATCTCTCTAAAGGTATTAACCCTTAAATACCTGTACAGCATTAGTGCTATCTATTACTTTTCTCTATAAAAGACCACTGAGCTAGTTAAGAGTACATTGTGTGGACTTATAACACGGCACGCACACACAAGTATGTGGATGCTTGTAGTGCCAGGATGGGAACTGACCAAGGGTATAGATATAACCCAGTGACAGTAGAACTGTCATTAGAGCTGGGATGTCCTGCTAGCAGGACATGGTTTGCGACATCCCCAAATATTATTTTTTTTCTCGCAAAGACATCTCCAAGGATTAAAAGCTTACAAGACTGGATCCCAGCAAAGCAGGTAAGTATGCTTTTTATTATTTTTAATGTATTTAAAAGTTGTTTTTTTTTAACATATAACAGCCGACCCTAACTTTTATTTAAAATCTATTGGGGACATTAAGATGGGGCTTGTGGTTCTCCACATCACCATGGTCTATAGTGTCGATATTATTTATTTATATTATTTATAGTCTAAACTCAGTTTAAGCTGTTACAGCTCATACTGTGGGTTTGCCACAGTTCTAAAGAAACATGCACCTCTACATAGGACGTTTTAGCGGATCTGCCTTACGGAAATATCTCTGAATTAGCCCCAAAGCTAACATACAGATGACACTTGATAAAGCTTAAAAGGTTAAACTAATATATTGTATAGACTCATTGCATGCAAAGTGAGATATTTCAAGCCTTTCTTTGTTTTAATTTTGTTGATTATGGCTTATATCTTATGAAAACCCCAAAATCAAAATCTCACAAAATTAGAATAATGTGAAAAGGTTCAATATTATAGGCTTAAAGTGGCACAGTCTAATCAGCAAATTAATTCCAAACACCTGCAATGTGTTCCTGAGCCTTTAAATGATCTCTCAGTCTGGATCAGTAGAATTCACAATCATGGAGAAGACTGCTGACTTGACAGTTGTGCAGTGTTGGTCCACTGTGCTTTATTAAGTCCAGAGTCAACACAACCATCTACCAGCACATTTTAGAGCACTTCATGCTTCCATCAGCAGACAAGCTTTATGGAGATGATGACTTCATTTCCCAGCAGGACTTGGCACCTGCACACACTGCCAAAGGAACTAAAACCTGGTTCAATGACCGTGGGATTAATGTGCTGGATTGGCCAGCAAACTCGCCGGACCTGCATTTCTAAGAGAAAGTAGAGAGACATGAGACCAAACAATGCAGAAGAACTGAAGTCCGCTATTGAAGCAACCTGGTCTTCAATAACACCTCAGCAGTCTCACAGGCTGATAACATCCATGCCATGCCTCATTGTCACAGTAATTCGTGCAAAAGGGGCCCAAACCAAGTACTGAGTACATATGCATGATTATATTTTTCATAGGGCTGACATTTCTTTATTTAAAAACCTTTTTATATTGATTTCATGTAATATTCTAATTATGTGAGATTTTGATTTTGGGGTTTTAATAAACTGTAAGCCTTAATTAACAAAATTAAAAGAAATAAAGGCTTGAAATATCTCTTTGCATGTAATGGGTCTATATAATATATTAGTTTCACCTTTTAAACTGAATTACTGAAATAAATTAACTTTTGCACGATATTCTAATTTTTCGAGTTTCACCTGTACTTGGTAACTTAGTGGTTCTCATTGATGCAACAGAAACCATATTTATGGTTAAATTAAACGAGCAAAGAATGAATACCTTACCCACACTACCCCAACAGCCCCACCTGAAATAACAACACAAACATCTGACTTGGATTTTAAAAGGGGGCATAGATTTATTGAGTTGGAATTGGAATGAATTAATTGAGCTATAATTTTGGGTAGAGACAAAGGGGCTGATTCAGAGCTGCACTTACACCTTTTTTTAAGTACAAGTGTAAACCTGAGCAATACCATGTTAAATTACAAGGGGAGGTAAATTTAAAGTGTGAAACCAGAATTAGAATTGAGCGGTGGTGTTTCATAGCTCAACTTTAATTTATAGATAAACATAAAGATAATAATGACACTGACTGTCCCCTGCGCCAAATATAAGTTGACACCCCCGCCTCCAGCGCCAAAGTGAGGGACCCTAAAGTACCTCTATCAACCACTCTATAAACTTAACATAACCTCAAATATAACCTGGGCCATTCCGAACCCTACTGGGGATAATATTGGACCAGCAAATAATTAATGAATGAAACAAGCAGTGAATTCTTTAAATATCTCCCTTTAAGGCCCACTTCAAAGATCAAGAAGTGCAATGCATCATTCCCCCCTAAATGTACAACTAAACAATCAGGTAAATCAAAATTTAAAACAGAGAAAGAGAACACACATTTAATACACCA
>WWET01002966.1:190507-209752 GCA_011038615.1 Limnodynastes dumerilii | reverse complement strand
CCTGTGGCGCCACTTCATAAATTTGGCGCCTGAAGCTTGCGCTCCGGTTGCTCCGCCCTCCCTACGCCTCTGTATGTATGGACGGAATTGGAATTATATAAAAACACCTTTAACAACACAAAAGCAGCAACTTTCACACTGCTGAATGAACAGGATTGTGATTACTCTGGAACTTTAAAAACTTTTTTAAATTTCCCCTATATGTCGCTATGTAAGTGAATTAATATTTTAATATAATTTTTATACGTTTATAGTAAAGATTGCCCTTTTAACTTTTCTGGAGATTGGCTTTTTTATCCTACTAATGATTATTTTTTGAATATCTATTGATATATGTAGCTTTCTGTTTGATCTCACTGTGTACTACAAGTTGCTCAGTTACAGCTATTGGGCCGGATCCAGAACTATGTCCGTCTTTCAAAGACGGACGTAATTCAATGAACAATAGCTACTGCGCATGTGAAGTAGCTATTGTACGTAATCTGCGTATCATTTCGATACGTAGATTGCGTATATGCGCTCTTTTAGACTGCATATACGCAATCTACATATCGAAACGATACACAGATTACGTACAATAGCTACTACGCATGCGCAGTAGCTATTGTTCATTGAATTACGTCCGTCTATGGAAGACGGACGTAGTTCTGGATCTACCCCATTGTCTATATACCAGTGTTTTAATACTTGTAATACTGTGTTAAACGTTACAAAATCTTTGTAATAGTTATACTCTTGATTGACATATTGTACCACAAATACTTACTTCATACTCATGTATACTAATGTACTGTTTTTGAACTTCAAATAAAGAATGATTAAAAAAATTATAATTTAACATAGATAACCTAAAATGCAAAATATAAAAAAAAACATTTCCCCCGTGTATTTACACCAAAAATGTATTAAAATAAAAGTGAATAGGCCCATCTCATATTCAATTATTTCTAAGGGTATATACCAAGAATTGATGACTTTATGTAGGGCTAAATAGTTAAAAATTTGTAGTTAGTTGAAACCCATTGGATCAAAATAAATAATTATGTATTTCACATTTATTATTATTCACAAGTGATTTTGTGTTTTCAGTTAGCTCCACTAGGTTCATATAGAATATAATGTAGTAACTTATGATCAGTTCGCTTAGTGTACGATGTTCAGCCAAGTGTATTCAGACACATTATACAACAATGATCCCAATGAAAATGATACACTGTAACTTATAGCGCTCAACAATATGATCTAAAACATTGCGATTAGTCGCTCAGGCTAAACTCTCATAAGGAGCGATACTCAGAAGATTCACATACGGCTGCCTGACAGAGCTACAGTAGCTAGGCTGTCCTGATATGCTATGAAGGCAGGCAGAATGTACTGCTCTGTAGTGTCTGACGCAATTACAGCCACTCGGCAGTGATTATGCACACTCTGAATCAATAGATTGCCCAATAATATATCTGGGTAAACAGAGGGCTAAATTACACTTTAAAAGAGGGGCATGCTTGTGCACAGCATGCTCCGTAATCTAATGCATGTTTCTCATAGGCTTTGTCAGAGGTGATACCTCGCTGGTCAGTAGTTTGCAGCTTCTGCCCTACTTCCACTATTATGCACAGGGATGACATTTTCTATTTTGCAGACCTCTGGAATCACCCCAGTAATTAGTGACTGGTTAAATAATTCAGTTAATGGTTTTGCCAGCACCCCTCTAATCTCTTTTAGTATCCTAGGATGTATCCCATCTGGCCCCATTTAATTGTCCACTTTCAGCTTTGAAAGTTCCGGCTCCTCAGTGAAAGTAGTAGTAATTGCCTCCTTTGTATTAATAGTCTTCCCTTCCCTTGTATAGTCCATGAATGTTAGTCCTCCAGACTCTGGGGATGAGGAATTCTGGGAGGAGACACATGATGGGGATACTGGGAGCAGGAGAGACAAGATGGGGAATACTAGGAAGCTGGAGAGACATGATGGGGAATTCTGGGAGCTGGAGAGAATGATGTTGAATTCTGGGAGCTGAGACACATGTTGGGGAATACTGGGGTCTGGAATAACACAAGTGGGGAACACTGGGAGCTAGAAACACATGATGGGAAATCTTTGGGAGGCTGGAGAGAAATGAATTGGAAATACTGGGAGGCTGGAGAATGCCTCTCCAGCCTCCCAGTATTCCCAGTTCATTCATGTCGAATGGGGAACACTTTTTCTTGTCACTTTGACAGGCTGTTGAATAGTTAATTAAAATTTTCAGTTGTAACTGTAAAGAAAGTTGTAGAAAATCTATAAATCATATATAAACTGTACCAAGGTGTTTATTCCAGACTAAAAAGTATTAATTTCAACTAATGTTGAATAAACATCCTTATTAGGATACACCCACAGACAGCAATAGTTTATACAGAGTGCGTAACCAAATACTCAGAAAGGCATTGGACTGGATCAAACTCCTGCAAAGTGAACATCTTGTGATCACTGGCATCATAAAACGACTGCAGGTGCACAATGCGCTCTAACACATATATGCGATCCAGCCATTCAACAGTCTGACAGCAGGTTGCAGACATGACAGTAAGGGTGCATTAAAAGGAAGTTGCACTATCCATATAGAGATGGTAGAGTTAATTTGGTGGAATTCTGTGTGAGCGATGGGAATGATCTCCAAATTGCTCAAACAGATGCGTGGATAGAGCAGGAATCTACTCTGATAGAGTTGGCTTATAGTGTGTCTGGGGTATTGGGGCAAGGAGCAAAGGACATCAAATGGGGATAAGTGATCTACTAGATCCCCTAACATAAATTTTACGTTAAATGAAGTCCCTCACTTGTAAGTAAAGCCAGAAGTCAGAGGTGGGAAGTTCAAGATTGGTCTGGAAAGCGGTAAATGACAATATCTTTCCATTTTCAGTTAGGAACAGGGGTCTCACAATCTCACTTCCCTTCCAACGTGCAAGGGTTGAGGGTGAAAGGCCTTGGGGAAAATCTGGGTTGTCAGAAAAAGAGTTGAGGGGCGAGTTTGGGGAGGAGATGTAAGGGAGTTATTTCAGTTTTGTCCAGCAGTGGAAAAATGGACCGATTAGGGGGTGGGAGGAAGGTGGTAGTTTGGTAAGCCTGGGGATTACACCTGGGGGGCTATTCAGGAAAGATGGCTCAATTTCCACCCATTGCTTACTGGGGGGGGGATCTAGTCCATTCTAAGATTTTGGAGTTAAAGTTGGGAGTTAGAGACCTCCCTGGGAATTTTTGCGATAGAGGACGTCTTTACCAAATCTCGGGGGTCTACCTGCCCAGATGAAGTCCCTGACCGACGACTGTAGAGATTGGAAAAAGTGGGCAAGGATATTTATTAGGAGGGTTTGGAGGATATAGAGAACTTTCGGGAGGACGGTCATTTTTATGACATTAATTCTCTCTAGCCAGGACAGGACGACCTGTCTCCATTTTGCGAAGTCTGCTTTGAGGAGTGTGAGAATAGGGGGGTAGTTGAGGTGAAACAGATTAGACAGGTGGTTAGGTAGGAGGGTGCCCAAATATTTGATGTGTGAGTCAGTCCAAGAAAAGGGGAAGGAAGATTTTAAATTGTTTGTGATGTCTGAGGGAATTGAAAAGTTCATGGTGGACGATTTTGTGTAATTGATTTTGAAACTTGATAGGGAGCCGAATTTGTCAAATTCATCCATGATGTTGGGAAGGGAAACTATGGGATGCGTAACGAAAGCCAAAAGGTCGTCTGCAAATAGGGATAATTTGTGTTCTAGTCCACCTACTTTAATCCCAGAGATATCCGGATTCATTCTGATGGCACGGGCTAATGCCTCCATGCAGAGCACAAAGACCAGGGGGGATAAGTGGCAGCCCTGACGGGTGCCATTTCATATTTGAAAGGGGCATGAGAGGATACTGTTCACTCTGAAGCGGGCTGAGGGAGACTTGTACAAGGCCAATATCCATTGCATGCATGTTGTGTCCATTGCCCATGTGTGACAAGACGCCCTCCAGGAAAGTCCAGTCCACCCTGTCGAACTTCTTCTCGGCATCAGTGGAAAGAAGGAGTCCAGGGGTGGAGGAGCCCTCTAGATAGTACATGAGTTTAATACCCTTGACTGTGTTGTCACGAGCCTCTCTACCTAGGATAAACCCGTCCTGATCCTCGTGGATAAGTAGCGGTAAGAGTGGTTTTAAGTGGTTAGCAATCAACTTGGCAAAAAACTTAATATCAATATTAAGCAAGGATATTGGCCTGTAGTTCGCAGAGAGAGCAGGGTTTTGCCTTTGGGATTATGTAAATGTGGGCTTCTAGGGATTGTCGGGTGAGTGGGGCTGAGTCTGAGATAGAGTTGAGGGCGTTTATTATTAAAGGTTTTGTAGTATGTCAATGAAAAACCATCAGGACCAGGGCTCTTGCCTATAGTGGTTGTTTTAACTGCAAGTTCAAGTTCCTGGATTGTGAAGGGCAGTTCTAGGACCTCTCTGTCTTCCTCCTTAAGCACTGGGAAGTTGCATTTTTGTAAGCAGTCTGCAACTGTAGTCTGTTTACTGGAGAGGGAGGTTGCAGAGTGGGGGCCTTGGAGATTGTAAAGTGAAGTGTAATAAGAGTGAAAGGCCTCGGCGATATCTACATCAGAGTGACGTATTGCCCCTCCCTGATCCTTGATTTTACTGATATAGGTAGCCGAACGCTGCGCCCTAAGTGACCTCGCCAGGAGCTTACCCAGTTTGTTCCACCAGAGGTAGTGTTTGAGTCTGCATTGCCTGAAAGCATATTTTGTTTTAAAATTTAGGAGGCATGCCAGTTCCTTTCTAGCTTCAGTCAGCTGTGCTAGGGTGTGTGGGGTTAAGGATTGTTTATGTTGTGTTTCTAAGTCTTTAATTTTGTTAAGAGGTCATGTCGTAAGGCTAGATTCTGCTTTTCATTTGTGAGCCTTCCCATATGATCGTCTTAGAGGTTTCCTGATTGTCATTTGGGCAATATATTCGTCAATAACTGTTTCAGTCTGTGTTTTACAGGACGGGTCTTGCAGCAGGGATTCATTCAGCCTCCAATGGCAAGAGGACAACTCTTTTTAACCTTAAGAACACTCAATCTTGTGCACCCCAGCACCTGGATGATGGCAGACCCTAAGGACTCAACCACTAGGGTATGGTGTCCTTGCATCAATCCTGGGTTGTGTTTGTTGCCAGACTGGTTCCCTCCTTTCACCCCTAATCCCCCCCAGGCACCCCCTTTTTGCTGACCCCCCCACTACTATCACCACAATGAAGGTACCCTCTAGTACCTTTGACCGCCACCTCAGTACTAACCAGGGCCCCGATCAAATTCTTCAGGGACAGTTATCAGGGGCTGATCCAGAGCTATGGCGGGCTTATGCATAAGATTGGCCGATCTGCGCATGCACCAGGATCTGCCCGGCGTAGATAGGGATTTTAGTTGCTCGGGATACGGCATCCGTAGCTGCAGCGTAGTTACTGATGAGGGGGCGTTCCTCTCCGTAACTACGCTGAAGTTAGGGAAGGTAGGCGGGGGAGGCAGGGAAATGAGGAAGGGAGGCCTGGGTTAGGTTGGCACGCTCAGGGTCCCGGTATATTTACACTCTGTTACTCCGGCTGATAGCTCTGGATCAGGTCCATTGTGCCTAATTTCTGAATGTTTTATGGACAACCCACCGAAAGCAGATACAAATTTAGCCACTGAAGAATTGAACTTTTTCTGCTTTTTGTCAATCTTTAAGGTGTTAACTGTGACATGCCAACCTAAGCGAGGAATTCTCAGACCAAAAATTCTTCAAGCACAGAAATTTAGCTGAATTACCAATATCTCGCTTAACTGCTTGATCCAAATCCCATGCTATCCGATGCACTAAGGGCCTGATTCAGACTTAAGTAGGTGCTTGAAATTAAGAGAGGAAAGTTAACTCCAGGGCTAAACCATGTTGATTGCAGAGGTGTCGTATTTTATTTGTTGCAAACAGTATTAAAGTTGAGAGGTGGCATTTCCTAGACCAAGTCTAAATAACAGTAAAAGTAAAGCTAATCACTATCTGTGTGCAGTAGGCAATACAAAGATATATCCCTGAATGCAAAGAATAAAATTAACTTGACTCCCCCTGAAATCAAAAAAGTTTTTCCCAGGTGTAACTTTCCTCTCTTAGGTGTATATTTACTAAGGTCGATTTTGCTCAAAGCGCACAAACTCCCGGGACTTTGCCGGTGATTATGCCATCGCCGTATTCACTAAAGGCAAAGTCCCAGGACTTTAGCCTTTAGCAAAATCGACCAGGCAAACATCGCTGGACAAAAATCATCCAGATGTTTGCCATATGAAAAATACAATTTGATGTATTTACTAAAGGCGATTTTACTAAATCGCCTTTAGTTCGTCGGCAAAGCACTGAAAATCAAAGCGCCTTTTGTGTGTAGAGCCCACTAATGAAATCATATTTTCTTTAAAAGGGTGCCCTCTAGTGTCCAAATGGTCATTAGTAGCGGCGCCCAAGAAGAGGACGGAGCCTGTCGTCGGGGCAAGCGCCAGAAGAGGCCGAAGAGCAGAAGGAAGGACCAAAACATCTTCTTCAAGCAAGCGGACAAGATTCTTCAAGCAACAGGAGAAGATTAACTGCAAAGAAAGAAGAAACTACAAGCAACAATTCCCAAGAATGATGCCAGCTAAACGGTGAGTCAGAAATATTTTTTTTACTTTATGCAACACACTTTAGTTTACAAGAAACTTAGTTATAAACAGTGTGGCCAGCTGTCGTAATTTTACAGAGTAGGGGGCAATATTATGTATTGAAAATGTTTATTTTATGCACACATGTATGTAAATGTATTTCTGTATGTTTTTGCACCGGCTACAGCACAGCATGCTTAGAAGGCTTAACATGCTGACGCTGATATTACTACAAGGCTCAGCAATGCTGAGCCTTGTAGTTCTATCAGCGCAGCCATGCTAAGCATTCAAAACATGCTACGCTTGGGTTTGTTTTTTGTTTTTTTTTAACATAAAGCGATGGCAATTTTTCAAGGGATTATATTTACCTCTTGAAAAATCAATGCATATCGACGAGGATTTAAGTTCGCGGGTAAAAAACGACTGTTAGTGAATCCTGCGATTTTATAAAAAAATCGTGGGAAAATCGCGGCGAAACCAAACGATTTGAAATCGCTTGCAAAAACCTTTGTAAATATACCACTTAGGGCTGTATTCACACATAAGAGTGAGTTAAGAGCCGTGAGATCCGCATCTAACTCACCCATCCTGCCCCTAACCCTCCCCCCCGTATTTAGGTACCTTATTGCACTTAAGAATGCCATAGGGCTACCTTATCTTACCATAGTGCATAGTTTCCTTCTTAAGAAGTAAATTCCAAATGGACACTGCCTCCCCCCACCCTCCCTAGCTAATCTAAATCCATCCCCACTTACAGCTAAACATTCCCTGAGGCAGCTTAAGGCCTCCTCTTTCTAATTAAACTATTCCGAGTGGTATTTAAAGACTGCACAGAGGCAATCTACATACCAGTTAGGTACGCATGCATAGTAGGTAATTCCTTAAATCTACGCACCTAAGAAGCCGGAGCTTCTTAGGTGTCAATACGACCCTTAATTTCAAGCACCTTCTTAAGTCTGAATCAGGCCCTAAATCATTATTCCCCAAGTGAATAATGAGCGCACCTGGAATCCAAAATACAACCATTGTCCATGGCAAGAGGTGTAGCAAGAGTTCCCACCTCATACTCTCAAACCCTAGCTAATTAATTCCTCAGCCATAGGGCGATGAAGAAGCCCACCTGGCAGATGCAACTCAACCCAATCCACGAATGTCTAGGATCACTACCATGACAATCACTACCATGACTTGAAATAAAGAAAAACACCCCCAAAAATTTACAGATAAGTAACCATATCAATAACGACCCACTGAATAAACCCCCCAAAAAATAACACCCTTATCCTACCATGCTAACAACTAATTAAATAAATAACTAATTAACTAACTAACTAACTTAACAACTTAAGACTTACATAACCTAACCTTATCTTATATTCCTATATTTAACTAAAATCTTTATTTTATTTAATTTTTTTATTTTATTTTTTAAATAACTTACCTGAAAACAAGAAGTAATAAACTAATAATCCTAACTTAAACAAGCCTAAATGTCCATCTATTATATTAACCTAACCTGAGCTAGGACAAGTTATGAAAAGGGGGAAGGGGGCTACTTGGCCACGATCTGACACAAAGGGGATGAACAACTCCGGGAAACCTCAATGACAACCTAGGGGCCAAATCAGGAGTCTTACTGGGAAGGAAAAACAGAAGAAAATTCCCCCATGCCCCCCTCCCCAAAGGTGAGGCGTTAAATCCTATGAGGTTCAAACTCCTCAACACATTTTACCCTGATGTATTTCCTAAAGGCGTTCAACTTCCATTACCCTAGCGCCTTGATCGCGTCAGGTGAGCATCCTTCTGTGGCAGTGGAAGTGGCAGCGCCATTACAAAATAAATACTTATCATAACATTTTCTTAAACACCTGTTGCAATAAACTTTTGTAAATTCTATAAGTGGTACTTGGTCAAGGGATCACCAATACTATGGGTCAACTAATTAGTACCTTTTTCAGACTCCCCCCACTACATATTGTCAAGCTTAAATTCACTGGGAAAATATCTCTCCTTTTCCTTTGACAAAAAGACTTGTCCTTATCAGTTTTGGATTTGTGCACTTCAAAACACCATTAAACACCAAATTTACTGCTGTCTGCCCCCACACTTTATTCAACCTAAAAACCAAGAATAAGAGAAATGTAAACTAAAGACATAAACCAATGGGGTAGATCCTGAGGTGCGTATGACAGTGAATTTACGCAAGCTCTTTGTTGTCAGTGAACATCTGCGCATGCGCGCAGCAGATGTTCCCTTTGTGTAAGTACTATCGTACATAACAAAGTTACATACGACAGAACTTACGGGGGAAGGGACAGACCATATTGGCGGGAATAGCCATTTAAATGAAGTCTACGGGGCAGGGAAAGCCTCGTTACGACTACATCTGCGGTCGTAAGGCTTCATACTGAGTCATAATATTTAAGGTAGGAATCTGGACATGTAAGTGTTCAGATTTACTACCGAGAGCAATGATTATAGCAATCGTACTTACAGACCCACGCACACATGTAATGCATGCGTGGGTCTGGATCTGCCCCAATATCATTTGGCAGATGGCTGTTTACATGCACAACTGAAAAACACACATATCCAACGGAAATATTAAAACTCTCCTTTTTTATTTATTTATTTATTATACAAAAGTAGGTAACCCACCCATACTATTACTTGGAATCAGTGCCTGACAGTCTGTGATAATGAACTGCCCTTGCAGTCCCATTATAAATATAGCACTTAGAGCTTATAGAGCTAAGAGGGGTGTTGGCAAATTCATAAACTGAATTATTCAATCAATCACTAATAACTGGGGTGATTCCAAAGGACTGGAAAATAAAAGAGAAGAAGCATCAAACTACTGACCAGTGAGTCTCAAATCAGTAGTAGGGAAATCGATGCAAACACTGTTAAATGAAGAAATTGTACAATATCTTAAATCTAGTAACTTAGAGGATCCCAAGCAGCATGGATTCACTGGGGGAAGATCATGTCAAACAAATCTTATAGAATTTTTTGACTGGGTCAGTAAAATATTAGATAAATGGGGAACAGTAGGCATAGCTTATCTAGATTTTAGCAAGGCTTTTGACACTGTGCCACATCGCAGACAGTTAAATAAACTGGAAACTTTTGGATTGGATTTAAAGATAGTTGCATGAATATGATCTTGGTTACAGGATAGACAAGAGAGGGTTGTATTAAGTTGAATCCCTTCTGGGGATGGTAAGGTAACCAGTGCAGTATTCCAGGGTTTTGTACTTGGACCAGTACTACTTAATATCTTTATAGGTGATATTGCCTGTGGTATCGAGGGGAATATATGCCTTTTTTCAGATGACACAAAGACATGTAACAGGGTAGACATGCCAGGAGGGGTACAGAAAATAAGGGATGATATAGGTAGATGGGAGGAATGGTCAAGAGTGTGGAAACTGCAGTTTAATGCCAAAAAATGCAAAATCATGCACTTGGCTCACAAAAACCCAAAAGGTCAATATATACTTAATCGCACTACATTAGAAACTACTGAGGAGGAAAGGGATCTAGGAGTCATTATTTCATGTGACTTAAAGGTAGCCAAGCAATGTAAACAGCTAGAGGAGGGTGGCATTTTTTGAAAGAAGAGATGTAATAGAACACGAGGGCATGAATATAAACTGTAGGGTGGCAGATTCAGAGGAAATGTGTGGAAAAATTACTTCACTGAAAGGGTGATAGATAAGTGGAATAGCCTCTCATCTGAGGTGGTTGAGGCTAACACAGTAGAACAGTTTAAACATGCTTGGGATAAATATAAGGATATCCTAAATCTTAAACTAAATTAAGGGTAAAGAGGGTCTAGGGCCAGTATAGTTTTAAATAAACAACTGGGTAGACTGGATGGGCCATGTGGCTCCTATCTGCCATCACTGTCTATGTTTCTATAGCACTGAAAGGCGTATATCCTATTTAATAGAGAAATGTTAATGTCCAGTCCAGACAAATTTCCTGTCTGCTGGAATCAGATCTTTTATGTCGCTTAGGTTGACAGAATAAGTGCTTCGACCCCCCCCCCCGGTACCACCTGGTGGGTGTATATCCCCACTTAGAACGGCCCTATTTCGATAGGCCCCATTTCAGAACTGGCTGGTATATCGATTGCTTATGCCTTGATGAGGCATAGCTATCGATTCCTGGAGTACACTACATGGTGCTATGATAGGCAAGCCTAAAAACTACCCCAACCCTTTCCCTAATTCTAACCCCAACCCCCCCCTTCCATTACCCCAAACCTAACAGCCACAGCCTGACCATAACCTCCCTTCTCTATAGCTTAACCCTAAGCCCCCCCCCCCTCCCCACAGCCTAACCCACCCTCTATGGCCCTAACCCTAACCCTCCTTACCTAAGAGCCTAATAATGATAACCCCCCCCAAGACTAAAAGTCCCCGGTGAGATTACGGTCTGCAGCAAAAATGAATGAGTAGGCTGATCAGCATACTCACCCATTCATTAAAAAAAAAAAAAATGTCTGCCATTCGAAATAGAGACAGCCGAAAAGGAACTTTCGGCTGTCTCTATTTCTAAAGGTAGACCATCGGACCGGGGACTCCCTCTGCACCAGGTAAAGCCAACCAGAAGGATCTCAAAGCCTTCTTTTTCTGTGCCATATAATCAGGGTTGCCGACTCTGTCGGCATACCTCCTGGAAGCCCTGACAGATAAAAATGATATGTGAGAACTCCCTCCCACCCGCGCTACGTTTGATTTAGCGCGGTTGATTGGCAGGGGGCGGGGCTTAATGCAGCGATTTACATAAATCGCGTCACGCAATTTACATAAATCGCGTCATTAAGCCCCGCCTCTCGTTGCAATCAATAGCTTCCTTCTGGGTTCTCCAGTTTTCGGCAACCCTGCATATAATCATACTTTTAAAAATCAACTGCCCAAAGACAAGAAAAATCCTCACCTGGGCAAACCAACCCACAGATTTGTGGTGCAAATAATGCCATCATTAAATGCATATAAGATACTACTAGGATTCGCTTATTGCATGCAGATAATGAGCAGCCTTATATTGATACATATTAACTCCTTGTAGTGAAATCTCCTAAGATTCCTATGTATCCCTGAGCTTCCTGTGTCATGTGACAGATCACAGGCATTGGGCTGGATCCAGACTTAAGAAGCAGCTTGAAATTAAGAGAGGAAGGTTACACCTGGGCAAAACTATGTTGATTTCAGGGGGAGTCTCCACCTTCTTTATGTGCTAATGCAGATAAAGAAGGTGGAGACAATCACTACTGAACCAACCTACAGCTATATTTGCCTTCTTTTTAGACACCTGGAAGGGGATCAGTACAAGTTGCCAGGTATTTGATAACCCCTAGAAAATAAATTGCTCTAATTATGTCTAAGAGAAACATATATAATTAGTCTTTGATTAGAGATCTATTCTGTCACTAGTAAAATCAGCAATCCACATAAAGTAGCACACTAACACAATGCAGTGTGTACTGGAATAGTCTATAAAATGGATTCACAATCAGGGGCATCACAACTTTTTTTGTTGGGGGGGGCAAGAATTTAGCTCTCCCCTTGGCACCCCATTTCACCTTGGAGCACAATAGATATGATTGGGAATTCAAGGATGCACAGATGCTCCCCATTGGGAATGTCTCCAGTATTCCCATCATGTGCCTCTAGCCACACCCCGTATCCCCATCATGTCTCTCCAACTCCCCAGTATTCCCATCATGTCTCCAGCCCCCCAATACTCCCATCATGTGTATCCAGATCCCCAGTATTCCCATCATTTGTCTCCAGACCCCCAGTATTTCCATCATGTGTCTCCAGCCCCCCAGGATGATTCCTCATCAAGTCTCTCAAGCCCCTCAGTATCCCCATCATGGGCCTGATCCAGAACTACGCCTCGGAGCGAATTTACGCGTGACAGAGACGTAAAATCGCTGTTTCGTAAGCACTGTGCATGCGCACCATAGAAAATATGCACATTAACGTAGCGTCATTGTGAACGTATGGGCCATTCACGTATGTGTCATGTAAATACTTACGTGTGGGCGTGCCAATTTTACGTTAGTCCAAATTACGTGTGAATTACGTGAAGTAGGCGGGTGGTTGTATTTAAAGTATACAGTATGGGCGTGCTTAGCTGCATAAATTCGTTAAGTCCATACGTACGTGTGCGTATGACTGCGGTTACGTTGGAAAAAGTTAAGGTAGGGTTTGGAAAGCGTATCTTGACAAAATACGTCCGTGCGAGGAGTGTGCCAAGGGTAGTGTAGCGAATTTACACGCACGAAAATATGCTACGCGAATGAACGTACGGCAAACGTAGTTCTGGATCTACCCCCATGTGTCTCCAGCCCCTCATATCCCCATCATGTGTCTCCAGCCCTCTCAGAATCCACATCTTGTGTCTTCAGACCCCCAGTATTCCCATCATGTGTTTCTAGCCCCCTAGTATCCCCACCATGTGCTTCCAGCCCCTCCCCAGTATCCCCATCATGTGCCTCCAACCCCCTAGTATTCCCATTATGTCTCTCCAGCTCACCTGTATTCCCATTATGTGTCTCCAACCCTTCCCCATTACTCCCATCATGTGTCTCCAGCTCCCCAGCATGATTATTATTTGATTATTATTATTGTTTATTTATAAGATTCCTCATCATGTCTTTCCAGCCCTCTAGTATCCCCATCATGTCTCTCCAACCCCCCAGGATACCCATCATGTGTTTACAGCCCCCCCCCCAGTATTCCCATCATGTATCTCCAGAGCATCCTATATGAGCTGCCTGATTTTCACCATAGCGAGGGGATGACCAGCACCTTTCCAGCCTGCCACCGCTCTGTGCCACATCTCGCTGCTTACAAGTGTCCCCCCTTTAGAGATAGAAATAAAACTATAACAATAGAAAGGTAAGTGTGGCAGGCAGATAGAGATAAAAAAAATAGATGCTATTGAGTAAGAGAAGTGAGTAAGGCTCGTATTCAGAGTACCGGGCGTATAACATATATACGTCCGGTGTTTAGAGATTTTTACTACTGCGCATGTGTAGTCATTTTTTTTACGTAATCTACGTATCTTTTTCTTATGTAGATTGCGTAAATGCGGTCTGAAAGACCACCCCTAACCCTCTAGCCCACCATTCCTCTACCTAACAATACTTTCTAAATAACTAAACAACATATCTATTCCCTGCGGTCCCTGTGAAGTCGGAGGGAGGGAGAAACAGCAGGGACCAGTGCAGGACGGCAGCTGTGGATCCTACATAGAGTACTGTACAATTAGCCCAGCAAAGGCATAGAGGTGCCACACTTAAGTGAGTGAAGTGTGTTTGGCACAAAAGGGTGCCATCTTGGGAGTTAGCAGCACAGCTTTGGCTCTCACGGAGGTGGCAAGAGGTGAAAAAAGCAAAACTAGTTGGTGGTTACAGCGCTGCCCACTTAAAGGCTTGGGGCCTAATCCAGACCTACACTCGGCCATGTGGGAGTGCCTAGGGGAGTGCATCGTAGGTATGCTAGCATAAATAAGCTATGCACAATAGCGTTTCATGAGCGTATGTCAGGATCAGGCCCTTGGTGACCATTTATATGCTATACACTTGGTGAATACTTGCATCATTGCTGTGCACTCTTTCTCCTGCTATTTTCCACTTAATATTGTGCCACATTCTCCCCAACGACAGATCTTACTCCTGCCAAGCTGAGGAAGCCTATAATAACTATTAGTGGTTGAGCTCTGTTTGTCCACTGAAGCCTTCAAGTATAATACCTTCTTTCTCATTGGAACGGATTGCTTCCAAATCTTCACTGTGCTTTAACCCTATAACTGCCTCAGGGCAATGGGTAAATCTGGTCATGCAGCTGCAACTGAAGCAAAATTAGAAAGATTCAGCAGACATGCACCCTCCAGCTCACAATCTACAGGAGCACAACAGCCGTTGCCTCCAGAACCAACGAAAGATCATTCCTCTTCCTCCACAGATACATACCCTACTTTGCAACAGGTACTTCTTGCAATAACATCATGCGAGAAGACATTGGGGGTGATAAGATGGGTAAAGTACAGGCGGATATCTACTTACTTCACCAAGATATGCAAAAAACAAGAGAGAGAGTGGGGGAGGTGGAGCATCGGGTCTCTGCATTGGAGGATATGGCCAACCCGATCAAAAGTGATGTCGCCGACCTCGTGGCAGAAGTTCATGCCTGCAAGTCGAAGCTCTTGGATCTGGAGGGCAGATTAAGATGAAATAACTTACGCTTTGTCTGCCTTCCAGAGCGTGCAGAAGGGCAAAATCCTGAAGCGTTTCTGGAGAAATTCCTGTTAAAGAAATATGGCAAGGATGCCTTTTCCTTACACTTTGCCATTGAAAGGGCACACAGACTACTGTCTCAACCCCTGAGACCAGGTATGACTCCACGCACCTTCATTGCAAAGTTCCTGCATTACAGAGACTGAGATGTAGTACTACGCCTGATGCGGAAAAGTGGCCCCATAAAGATTGACAACACGACGGTTTCTGCCTATCCAGACTATGCGCTGAAAGTACAGAAGAGTAGAGCTCAATTTACTCAAGTCAAGATAAAGCTGCAATATCTCCAACTCCCATACTCCATTTTATTTCCATCTCGACTGCAAAGAGACTCCCTTCCTCTCTTCTCCACGAGATGGCTTGAAAGATATCCACGCCGTGCAGCCTCACCCAGACGCTGACTCCAATACAACTAACGCACAGCGTATTGGCATGCACTCACCCCGACACTCCCCCCTGTCCCAGTGTATTTACCCTCGCTTACACCGGCTGAAGTTAGGGTAAACTTATCTACTGTACGTTCTGTATTTTACAAAAATTGTTCAGGGTTTGGTTCTTCCTAGATGCAAATACGTGTAACTTAATCCTATATGAAAAGAGGTACACAAAATAATTTATCACTCCTGATAGAGTCACTTTTATAAAAAGAATAGCACAGATCAAAAAAAGCAACAAACAAAAAGAGAGGGAAGTGGAGCAACGTTGTGAGGACCTGGAGGTCCTGTATCTCTCATCTCTCTCCTTGGCTGACAAGATAGGGAGCCCAAACTGAGTGGAAACAATGCCTTACTGCAAAAACAAAACACAAACTATTATTTTCGAAACGCAATCAATATCTTACTTGCTAGAGATGAGATGAAGGCCAGGGCCATTCCAGCAATCACTGGGCCTGACAATGTGTTGCATTATGAGGGTTCAAAAATAGCTAAAGTGTTTCTCATCTTTTTCATCCAATTATATAAGTTGCAGGTGCAATACTCCCCATCCCAGCTGTCTTCATTCCTTGACAAAATTCACCTTCCCCAGTTGGACTCAGAGGCCAGGACCCTGCTTAACGGCAGAAATTAAAACGGCTTTATCGGATATACCCAACTGTAAAGTTCCAGGAGCTGATGGCATCCCGGGAGAAGTTTACAAAAACTTTCATGAGTTTTTCTCTGTTAAACTTCTTGAGCTATTTACCCTTATAGAGCAGGAGAACCGATTCCCTGAATCTATGTTAGATGCTTTGATCATTTTAATTGCTAAACCGGGCAAAGATCCTCTCTTACCCGAATCATACCGACCCATTTCCTTACTTACCACCGATATTAAAATACTGGCAAAAATATTGACTATCAGGCTGGACGCAGTCATCACACAAATCATCCACCTAGACAAACAGGCTTCATGTCTGGAAGGACCACAACCACAAACCTTAGACACCTTTTAATGTGCTTACGGCTGTTGGGGAAAAAGAGTAAGTGGGGCAGTGGTCGTGTCCTTGGATGCAGCTAAGGCCTTTGACTCCATTGAATGGACCTACCTATGGGAGGTTCTTCGCAGATTTAATGGAGGAGATACTTTCTTAAAATAGATCAAATTATTATACTCTGCTCCTACTGCGCGAATATGTGTGAATGACCACACAAGTAGTTCTTTCTCATTTTAAAGAGGAATTGCTGCCCCCTATGGCCTACGTTATTTGCCATGGCAATAGAACCGCTAGCGTGCCTGATTCAAGCAACGGAGACTATCCATGGATTGGCTACTGGAGGGATGCAACATAAAATTGCCCTCTACGCAGAAGACATGCTTACTGCTTTTGGTGGACGCAGAGGAATCCCTGACCAAATTGTTGGAGTTGGTGGAGAAATTTGGGAACTTTGCAGGAGTAAGAATTTATTGGGGAAAATCTCATTTGTTTACACTAATATAGTAGAAACAGTATGATGAGTGCTAATCCTGCTATATAAAATATAAGAAGAGTAGGCTTCTGTTCAGAAAGATACAAAAAACGTTCATTCACAAGCATGCATATAAATGGATTGAAGAGAATTAAATAATAAAACAACTTAGTCCAATCAAGGGCGTAGGGAGGGTGGTGCAGCTGGAGCGCGAGCTCCAGGCGCCACACTGACCAAGTGGCGCCACAGGAGTCCGGCAGCTGTTAGATCTCTGACAGTCTACCGGCTCCAGGAACACTAATTAGCAATCAGTGCATCTGGAGCCGGCAGACTGTCAGAGATCTAACAAGCCGCCTGATTACCCAGCTCCATGCATGTGACGTCATGACGTCACACACATGGGTAGAAGTGCCGTGGCGGAGTGCAGAAGAACGGTGCAGGTAAGTATATGTATATAGAAAATGGTGGTGGGAAGGCTGATGAAGAGCAGGGGAAGATGCTAAAGTGTATACAAAAATTAGAAAGGGGAGCGGTGGTGAAAATGGTGAAATGAATGGGGAGGGGGAGACAATGAATGGGGAAGGGGATAGAAAAATGATAAAGCAAATTGAGAGGGGAAGATGGTGATAAAGGGGAGATACAGAAGTGATAAAGAGGAGGGGGAGGTGATGAATGGGAAGGGGGCTGATGATGAAGGGATATAGAAATGATAAAGGGGAAAGGGAGGAGGAGCTAATGAATGGGGAGATTATGTATGATGAGGGGATAGAGAAATGATAAAGAGGAGAGGGAAGGGGAGATGATGAATGGGGAAGGGGAGATGATAGAGTGAATGGGGAGGGGGGCATGATAAGGGGATAGAGAAAGGATGAAAGGGAAGGTAATGAGGAGAATGGGGAGATGATGAGGGGATAGAGAAATTATAAAGGGAAGAATGCGGGGGAGGTGATGGATGGGGAGGAGGATATGATGAAGTGAATGATGAGGGGATAGAGAAAAGATAAAGGGGAGGAGGAAGGTGATGAATGGGGAGGGGGAGATGATAAATTGAATGATGAGGGGATAGAGAAATGATAAAGCGGAGGGGGAGGTTATGAGGAGAATGGGGAGATGATGAATGGGGAGGGGGGTGATGATGAGGGGATAGAGAAATGATAAAGCGGAGGGGGAGGTTATGAGGAAAATGAAGAGATGATGAATAGGGAGGGAGAGATGATGGAGAGAAAATAAAGAACCCGGTTAACCACAAAGTAAGGACGTCTTTCTTGAATATAAATTATGTACGTGGGGACTTTATTAGTTGTGAATTGATCGTGCATTTAGCTGCTTAAAATTGCTTTTGATTCATAATTTTGATTTAGAATTGCTTTTGATTCAAAGATATGTAACACTGATTAGGATTTGGAAAAGTAAAGAAATTCTACAAACAGCACATACTCTCATTTACATATATAAATAAAAGTAGCTATTAAAATATAATTTAAAAAAAGAATAAGCATGACATACTTTGCAATACACATAAACGCATACTGCATGAAGTTAAAAATACAATGTCCCACTACATATAGAGACTTTCATAAAACATTAAAAAAAAGTATAAAAAAAAAACAACACACGCAAAAACAACCAATACAGTTAAATATAAGTAAATGTAATGGTGTTTGTTAACAAAATTTTAAGTGAATAAAAATTTTCTAAAAACCTTCACAAACTATAACCAAATAATGGTACCTTTATAAGGTTATAATCTTGTAAAAAAATGTAAAATCAACATTGGATTAAATAAACAAGCCTTTATTTGTTTCACATGGCCTCACAGCAAACAATATGGTTCATCAACTTACGTGTGGTCGAGGGCTACCTTAACTTTTTCTATGCATGTGTTAGTTTAGCAAGGCACTCCTACTTGTAAATCAGTTCTAACTCTGTTGGCCATACTGTACATTAGTAGCCTGTGTGCAGCTTATTTGCATTAAGTGTCTTACCCCTCTAGCCACACATGTGGGACTCATTCCATGCCGATGCGTGCATAAGTCTGAAGTCCGTGTATGTGAATTAGTTGGCCATGGTTTCTGTGCGTATATTTGGGTTCTGGGCATGCGCAGTTGATCGCCATGGAAAAATATGCAAAGAAAATCAACACTTACTTAAGTGTGAATCAGGTCCTATGTCCCTGCAGCCTGTTAAAATAAAAATGTAATTGTAAGACCATAAAATAAGGTACGATTCCCTTATTTATATATTCGCAAATGCGAACGCAATTTATTCGCATTTGCGTATAGTTATGAACGTTTATGAAAAATTCATGTATTGCCTGTAAAGGATGACGAGGGAATGCCACGTTGCAAAGAGCGCGAAAATGTGAACGCTCCTATTCATGC
>WWET01002966.1:171790-182885 GCA_011038615.1 Limnodynastes dumerilii | reverse complement strand
CTGTTATGTTAAAATAAAAACGTAATTGTAAGACCATAAAATAAGGTATGCTTCTCTTTATCTAATATTCGCAAATGCGTATGCGAATATTCGCATTTGCGTATAGTTATGAACGTAAAAATTCACTTCACGTATTGCCTGGAAAGGATGACGAGGGATTGCCACGTTGCAAAGACCGCGAAAATATGAACGCGCCCATTCATGCGATCACATGTGTGCGAGCGCATTGGAGCGCGCCCATTCATGCGAACGCACGAGCGCGAATTTTCGCGCTCTTTTCACGTTTGTATTTTTAAATATACTTTCCACGAATGTTAAAATTGTGTGATTAATTGTAAATGTAAACTTTAATTTTTGCATCGGTTTAAACTTATTTAATTAACTTTTCCATCTTTGTATGTTACTTTATTTAAGTTTTTTACGCCAAACAAGTGATATTAATATTTAATATGTAATGTTTGTACTTGCTAGAATCCTTGTGATAAGGTGCGCATTTTAGTGTTAGTTGTAAAATTGTCGCTAAATGCGTTTGCAAAATATGAGCAATCATAAAAGTGTTGAATATTCCTGTTACTGTAAAGGGATCAGATTTGTTTACTTTTCATTCATTAGACAATGGGATCCCACCAATGGGATCCCAGGGATAAGAGATCATAGCTCCATTGTTCTAGAATAAATAAAAGCTGACTCTTAGAAACAGTCAGGAGAGGAGTTCTGGATTGAAACCTTGAGAGTGGACAGATCTGATCCCTGAATACACTGGTAAGAATCTAATGTATTTTTGGCTATTGTAACATATGTTTGATTGTTAAATTGAACATGATGTGATAGTTAGAGGAGTTCTGGATTGAAACCTTGAGAGTGGACAGATCTGATCCCTGAATACACTGGTAAGAATCTAATGTATTTTTGGCTATTGTAACATATGTTTGATTGTTAAATTGAAGTAAACATGATGTGACTATTATTGGAACACAACCTGCGTCTGTTTATCCTTATTGTAAAATACGCATCTTTTGAACTACATTGCGTATGCTATTATTGGTTCGCATTGCGTGCGTTACTATTAATTCGCATTGCGTGCGAATTTATTTGCGTATTGTTATTATATGCATGTTACGCTATTGGGAATAGAGAATTATCTTTACAAGCCCTATAAGGGCCATAGTTACTTTTCTGCTCATGTACACAAGTGCTAAACAATCGTAATACATTCTATCCCACCCTTCCAGCGAAATGACACTTTTCACAGAAACGATGTGTTGCAATTGCAAGTGTTAGTGACTTCTTATTACAAGGTACAGCATAGGCATTCTTTCTTGAGGCATACAGATCCAGCATTTAATGATTTTAGGTTAGAATAGTTCATGTTGGTCTTGGCTGTTGGAAGTCCATCAATTCAGGCAGGTCCACTGCTAGGGTGTTCGTCACTCGTCTACAGATTATACTCACCAAGTAAACTGCGACTGACCTTACTGTAGTGCAGACTGCAACCGCAGCCTGCTGACATAGCTCTGGAGTTTTCATCTATGTAAATATCAGTCCCTTTAGTCACTCTAATGTCTGAGATCTACAATGTCAAATACTCGAGCAACCCTAGTGACTAATATTTTCCCTATAGCTGCACTGCCTCTCGAGTACTGTGCCAGTTTGCACTCCCCACTCAAGGTAGTAAATCTGGATACTTACGTGTCCAGATTCCTACCTTAACTTTTACGACCAAGTCTGCGGCCTTACGCCTGCAAACCTGGTTGTAACAGGGCTTCCCCCACCCCGTCCCCTTATTTACATGTTGATCTCCGCCTCTACGACGGAGATATGACCGTTGTAAAAGTGGGGACAGCCCCTTTCACGTACCATGCGGTGTACGTAACATACGTTAAGTACAACAATGTAAGAAGGTTGTGCGCATGCGCACAATCTTTAAGACAGGGAAATTACGTATGTGCCGTACATAATTTCCCTGTCGTACGGAACCGAGGATCGGTCTTATTGTTAGTGTTTTGCAAAACTGCTGCTGTTTTAGAATGGCTATTGGGTTGACTGACTATACAGTGAATGTGCAGCATGGTGGCTCAAGTGATTATTGCTTCTGCCTCACAGTGCTGAGGTCACCAATTTTAATTCCGGACAATGCCTTAACTGTTTGGAGGTTGTATGTTCTTCCTGTGACTGAGTGGGTTTCCATCCACTCCAAAAACATAGATTTATGACAGTACAACAACAGAATTGTCATAAGGCCTCCAGGGAGGTGGCTATTCTGCCTCGTCTGTGAATTGCTTATGCCAAGCTAGCCATTACCATCCACCCACTTTTTGCTTTTCACCTTCAATCAAGGTGTTTTCTCAGTGGATAAATCTTTTATCACAAATCATAGACATTCACTGAACGGTTATCTCTTTGTATCAGTGACAAATGAAAATGGTTTAAACTTTGTTCAGAGGCATACATCCCAACTGTCCTTCTTCAGGTGGGACTGTCTTGATTTGCTGTCCGCAAAAGAGGCAGGGTTTATGAAAAACTGGGAGACGTTTTGACTAAATATAGGCATCTGTGGGTGGAATGGGGTGGAGTTTAGGTGGAATATGGGGGCCCAATGTGATCAATACATCTGCACCCACTGTAGATATGTTGTCTCACTCTTTACACATAAGATGGAATCAGTTTTCAAAGGAAATACGAATGTCAGGAGGGGAGAGCTACATAATTGAGCCCATGAGGCCTACTTCTAATCTTGACCTTAAGCCGCCTCGGGGAGTGTTTAGGTAGAAGTGGGAGGAGGGAGGGATTTACATTAGAAGGGCGTGGGGGGTGGGGAGAGACAATGTACATGCGTAATTTCTTTCTTAAGAAGGAAACTACGCTCGGTAAGATAAGGTAGCCCTATGGCACTCGTAAATGCCATAAGGTACCTAAAAACAGGGGGCGAATTAGGGGCAGGACAGGTGAGTTAGGTGCGGATCAGTCAGCACATAACTCACTCTTAGGTGTGAATACGGTCCAATAATGTCATTAAATTTCCATACTATTAATATTACTTCATCAATAGCCTAAAGTGGCCCACATACTGCACATAATGCATATCATGTGACTTTAAGGTTCAGACTTTGCCTAAGTTACATTATGAACTTGGAGACAATAAAGTCTTTTTATTATGAATATCCAAGATTTTCATGGAGATTAGACAATTTTGAAACAATTTTATAAACAGAGTTTGCACAAAACATATTGAAGTGTTGCTAGAAAATAAAATGGAGAGTGAAAGGAAGGGATAAAAGGTAGGTGGGGTGCAGGGGCATTTTAAGAAGTGAGGGGTCCCTTGTGCAAGATTTGTACATGCCCCCCCCCCGCGAGGCACCCCTCCACCACTCCCATGGCACCCTTCCCCCATGGACACCCCCCTCAAACCCCAGTGGCACCCCTCCCCGCACACCCCCCCAACCCCCAGTGGCCCCCCTCCCCGCACACAGAGAAAGAAAAAAAAAAAGCATATGAGCTGGCTGGCTGAGTGTGTGCCACGGGGCCCCCTGTTCTGCTCCCATTATAGATACGCCAATGGTTGGGGGGGTCAGTCACCATGGGCCAGATCCAAAGCTTATCCAGTGTATTTACACTAGCCGTAGTCGTAAATACGGTATTTTGCAGGTACTGCACATGTGCGCGGCAGATGTTACGGCACGTAACTCTGAACATACGTACCATCCTAGTATCAGTTTATGTACAAATAGGCGTGCCACCAATACGACAACTGTAATTACGCTTTGGAGGTGGAACAGACATTTAAATCATACAGTATGGGCGTGCTTAGGCGCATAAGTACGTGCAGCCATTACGGTCGACAGAAGTTATGCTTTGAAAAGTTAAGGTAGGGTTTAGAAAGTGTAATACGGCAAAAGTACGTACGACCGAGGGGAGTGCGTAGGGGTGTTCATAGTAATTACGATAGCGTAAGTACGCTACGCGTTGAAACGTAAAGGGAATGTAGGTCTGTATCCAGCCCCATGTCTCAGTAGATATTATAGCCCTTGTATAGTTAAACTGTAGTTTGTTTATGGGACACCTAGAGAAAAATCCATACTATAAGAAAAAATCCACCAAGTCCGGGGCCAGCTGTGATAGTGGAAGGAGAACCAAGGAGCCAAATGAGCAAGAAGATGTGAGACCTGTTCTTCAGGTAGACTGAAATCTTTTCCATGGGCGTCATATTTTTTAAATTATAAGCAGTTATGGAGAGGAGGGCAATTTAGGCTCATTCCAATGATTTGCGATCAAACAGCGAGCAGCATTTAGAATTTGTGTGGCCAATCAGGCGGAGTACTTGTCCAGTTCCTTAATAAGTTGGCCCAACAAGAAGGACCAGGGGCATTTGGAGATAGGCTTGTTTAGTACTTGGGAGAGGAGAGTTGCAACTCTTAACCAATACTCTGAAAATTTGGGGCATCCCCATCATATGTGTATGAAGGCGCCCTCCTCCCCACTAAAAGTAAGCAGATGAGGTGGTACCATACATTAAGCACTTGGGAACCAAAAACCATCTACACTAGACTTTATACATGTTTTCTTGGATGAGAGTGGAAAGGGAGACTTTAGGGAGTCTCTCTGTCTGGGCCTATGTGTTTTCATCTGAGGGTTTGCCTTGATCTCTGTCCCAGGCTAACTTGTGTTTGAGTGTGAGGGCATGTTTTTGGGTGAGCAATAAAGAATATAGTGTGAAGATCATTTACTTAGCCAATGGTTGATGAATACATGGAGATTTTACTAGTGTTGGCGTTCTGTTCGCACTTGATATGTGGTAGGAGGAGACGAGATGGCACACCTGCAAGTATTTAATCAGGCCCGTCATCTGGAGTCCAAATTTCTTCTGCAGAGTGGCCGATAGTACACATCCACTACTATTTAAGTCATCCTTCAATACCCGGATACCTGAGCACTGCCACACTGCAAATGACGGGGGAGGGGGACTGCAGGGGGAAAAGGTGGGAGGGGCCAATTAAGGGAAAGGTAGTAGCTAGCAGAGGGGACACCATTGTGGTGGACTGGACATATGCACTAGAAAAACGGAGCACTGATATTTGCACTGGAATGCTGGAGCACTGGTATAGGCACTGGAATGTTGGTGCACTAGTATATGCACTGGAATGCTGGAGTGCTGGTATATGTGCACTGGAATGATGAAGCACTGATATATGCACTGGAAAGATGGAACACTGGTATATGCACTGGAATGCTGGAGCACTGGTATAGGCACTGGAATGCTGGAGCACTGGTATAGACACTTGAATGCTGGAGCACTGGGATATGCACTATAATGCTGGAGCACTGGTATATGTGCAGTGGAATGATGACGCACTGGTATATGCACTGGAATGATGAAGCACTGGTATTTGCACTGGAAAAATGGAGCACTGGTATAGGCACTGGAAGGCTGGTGCACTGGTATATGTACTGGAATGTTGGAGTGCTGGTATATGCACTGGAATGCTGGAGTGCTGGTATATGAACTGGAATGCTGGAGTGCTGGTATATGCGCACTGGAATGATGAAGCACTGATATATGCACTAGAATGCAAAAACACAACAGTACACACCAGAATGCTGGATAATAGGAGTATGCACAAAAAGAGCTGTAGAGATTGCACAGCAGTGCTCGAAAATCTCAAATGCTTCTGCTCCATTAGGAGATCTGAATGCAACTCAATCAGATCTTTAGATCTGGTTCACTGTAGTTTTTATACATAGCAGCTTAATAGGAAAATTACCATAGCCCCATATTATCCTTAATACAGGAACTATTAATATTTAACATTTTATATAACTGTGTGGAAGCTATAACTTGTTTATTGAATAAGGATTACATTTAATAGATTTTCAAAAATGGAAAAAGTAGACATGTTGCCCAATCAGTTTGTAGATATCTTTTTTTCACATGTTTGGTAAATGAAAGCAGTAATATGAGTGGTTGCCATAATCAACATCTTTACTTTTCCTATTTAGAAGTTCTAAAACACCCTTAACTGTCTGTGATGTGATGTGATATGCTAAAGAAAAGAGGATGTCAATCTAGGGCTGTGATTGGTGCCCCCTTAAAGCCTGTGCAGCTTTTGCTGTAGCCCGGTCAGCCTATTTACTAACCAGACCATGGGTTGGTGAATTTGGCAGTGTCCAACAGCAATTGGTGTCTCCAGACCCATGGGCCTGATCTAGAGCTACGATGTTACACTGAGCGCTGTAGCGCTCAGCGTAACATCTCTGCTCTGGCCCGACACTCCCCCTCTGCGGGCGTATGGTCCCTTCCTTACGCCGGCTGAAGGCTACCCTAGCTTCGCCCGACGTCCCCTCCAGCGTTCCTACGGCGCTACTATGGACGCCTGATCGTAGATCGGGCGTTTCCATAGTAACGCCGGGCAACATCTGCCGGGCGCATGCGTATTAGAGCTACGGCCGCCGTACTAGTGACGCCGGCCGTAGCTCTGGATCAGGCCCAAGGTATCAGCGAGCAGATGGACATAGACAATAGCAGACAGACAAGACAGAGTCAGGACAAGAGCTCTGCAGGAGCAGGGTCAGAAAGCAAAGCAACGTACAGGGAGATCAAAGATAACAAAGCAAAGCGATAATGGCTGAAGCAGACTATCCAGACAAGGGGCTGGATCCAGACTTAAGTAAGTGCTTGAAATGAGTTACTCCTGGGCTAAACCATGGTGATTACAGGGGAGTCATATTTTATCTGTGGCAAACAGTATAGAGTTGAGAGGTGATGTTTCCTATCCCAAGTC
The DNA here is from genome assembly GCA_011038615.1 of Limnodynastes dumerilii. Lineage (NCBI taxonomy): Eukaryota > Metazoa > Chordata > Amphibia > Anura > Limnodynastidae > Limnodynastes > Limnodynastes dumerilii. The sequence continues at coordinate 176,109 of WWET01002966.1, read as the reverse complement.
TAAATAACAGTGTGATAGTAAAGCTGGTCAGTATCTGTGTGCAGTAACCAATTCAAAGATACCGGGCGTGGGCGAGTGACGGCCAGGGCCGCCGTACTAGCGACGGCGGCCGTAGCTCTGGATCAGGCCCATGTCTCAAGACGCCCATGAGTACTAGAAGACAGATTACAGGTTTCCAGTTACATTTCTATGAAAGATCAAGGGCAAGTTTAAGTCTTAGAACCTGTTTAAAACAGGTATAAACATCTAAAAGACAGAAAAATTGAGTATGTCAGTGAAAAAAGATTAAATTGATAATTATGCCTACTCTACTTTCTCTAAGACATCACTATGACACATAGCTAAAACATATAGGGAGCCTAATATTATTATTATTATTTTATTTTCTTAAAGAAATTATACTAAATAAGATCGTTTTGAAAAAGGTCACCAAAAATTAAAACACATTTAAGCTTTAGATTTTAGGTTCATAAGCAAAAACAACTGAGAAACACTTCAGAAGTTACCAATAATTAAAAAATTGCATATGAGATGTAAAAACTCTTTGTGTCATTGTCTATTAATCCCAACATTGACATTTCAGGATGGGAGATTAAGATCAGAAACATTCTTTCCAATGGAGTCCACAGCATATTCTGTATGCATTGTTTGCAGATCATTCCGTAGGATAACAAACCAACTGCTCAGATTGATGACTCAGCTTCCTTAATTTCAATGGACAGACAGAGTCACCACAGCTTTTATCTCAAGCTTATTTTCAAAAGCGTGTATGGATTATGCCAAGCTATACAGATGTGTCATGGAAAATTGTGCTGTGATTTACAGGAACGTACAAAGACAAAAGTTATCAGGATGCAGTGCAAAGGTCACAAAGAGGTAAATGTCTATTAATGCTTTATGTGTATGATTACTTGAATGAGTCACAATTGATTCCAGTATATAGTACTATTGTTAGTCATGTTATGTTTATATTACTTTGGATTCAGACAAAATAATTACACTGTAAAGCTACAAAACTTATTTATATAAAAATAAACTATATCTTATCTAAAAGAACCCAACACAGACACAAAATTGTCTGTAAGTACAATTTCAGCCTTGTCAATTGCTACAAAGCATATATAAGTCCATTTGATAACACAACTGGAGTTGTATTAAAGCTTGCTTACACATCACTAAACATTTGGAAATATTGCTTCAGTAGAACAGAACATCGACATTGAGTAATATTTATGTTTGTGTCTGATTCTGGGTATATCTTTTCACTGGTCAAGAGTTGTCACATTCTTTCCCACTTCCATTTTTAAGCATTGGGGACCTAATACAGAGTTACACTTTCACCTATTTTTTTAGGTGGAAGCACAGTGGGAATGAGATCTGCTCATGCTCAGAACATGAGCAAGCACAGAAAGATGGGCACTGCTGGCTATCCACCAGTGCCCACATCTGTGCACCCTGTACTAGTGCATCAGGGAGTTTCATATGAGAATAGATATGAGGTCCTTCTTAACGTTGATTTCAACCCCTCTCAACATTTTTTTAGAGAACAGGGGGAGAAGGGATTTCCCTCCCTAGTAACCCCTGAGTCTGAAAATATATCTAAAAATAAAAATAAAAAGAGAAAAAGGGGAAAAAGAGGAGGGGATCTTAAAAATAAGAAGATTAAGTACATTGGGGAAAAAAAGAGGAGGAAATCTCAGGTAAACACTACAGATGTAGTTTTGGAATCAGTAACTACAGAAACTCCACCATCCCGCTTATCACTAACATTTTCCACCTGAGTGATTATCCTCTCAATAAACTAGAGGAGTCCATTTTAAGTAAAGGCCTTAATTTCGCCCTATTAAATAAGTTAGATAGTTTTAATATTTTTATAGATAATCAGAAATTTGTGCGAAAACTTACCCTTCAAATTTTTTTAAAGACTCTACAGAGAATTCAAAATCCACCCCACCGTCCATTTTTAAAGAGAAATCCACCTTTTTCCCCCTGGTTTAAGAGAAAATTTCGTGGAAACCTTTGAGAAACTAGTTATTAGGGACCTTCAAAAACTTAGTAAAAATACTATTTCCAGATCTAATTTGACGAAAGAAGAATTTAGTATTTTAGAGGGTCTTAAGAAGAATGAGGACCTTGTGATCAAATCTGTGGATAAAGGGGGAAGGGCTGTGATTTAAACAGATCCGATTATTAAGGAAATAGAATGAAAATTAGCGGACCGCACTACATATAGAATCCTCAAAGGAGATCCTACTGAGAGGTTATCTATCTCTCTCAAAATGTTGTTAGATGAATATTAGAAAAAGGAAATTATTTCTGAACAGACTCGCAATTTTATATATGTTACAGAACCCATTATCCCAATAATATACATCTTACCAAAGGTTTACAAGAGCTTAGAATGGAAGCTTAGATTTTGAATGGAAGAGCAACTATTGGATGGTCACAGCAGACCATTATTGGCCATCGAGAAGATATTAAGGCAGTCAGTCATTTTTTAGCGACATCTACCATTTCTCAGGATTTTATGGATTTTATTGTAGAGAGTATCAGTTTTATATTGAATAATAATTATTTTAATTTTGACGGAACATTTTATTTACAGTCACGGGGGACCGCTGTGGGCACTAGCTTCGCTCTGTGTTATGGGAATATGTTCATGGCATGTTGGGAGGAAACCATTACTCCCACAGCAGGGGCGAACCTAGTGCTCTGGAAATCTAAATAATAATGATCTGAATATTGTTTTAAATTTTGAAATCAGTATGTCAAGTGTTAATTTTTTAATGTTTATGTTGAAATTGGTCCCAGAATTTTATTAAACCCATTGACACCAACTCTTATATCCCCACAAATAGTAACCACCACTCTAAATGGTTACAAAATATACCCAAGAGTCAGTACAATTTCTAGAGGAAGGGTATTTTGTTAAACATTCAGATAGAGTTTTGGAAGAAGTGATAGATATAGATAGGGAAACTCTATTAAAACCAGAATTGAAGGCAGTTTCTAAGGAAAGAGGGAAACAGATTTCTTTTATTACTGATTATAGTTCATTTGAAGAATGTGTTGGTGAGATCTGCCCTCCCCCCAATCAACTATGCAAGGGACAATAAAGAATAAAGGTTTTTATAGATGCGGCTCATGCCTTATGTGTCGCAATAACCCCCACAACTCCTCTCTGAAAAAATTAAATCAATATACATCTAATAGTAATGGGAAATGCTTCAAGATAGATTCATTCATTATGTGTAATACACGGAATTGTGTTTACATTATCCAGTGTACATGCAAATTACAGTATGTAGGGAGAATGTCGAGGGCCCTTAAAATTCGCTGGGCTGAACACCTATGGAATATTAGAAAAGGTGTTCAGACCCATGCTTTGTCCGCTCATTTTAAAAACAAACATGATTGTAACCCTGATTCTATTACTCATTGCTATGGGATACAGTCAGTTCAGGGACATTGGAGGAGGAATGATCTAAAAGTCTTACTAGCAAAAACAGAAATGAGAACCATTTTTATTTTAGATAAACTAGAACCGAACGGACTGAATCAAGATTTTGAATTAAAATGGTTCCTTTAATTTTTATTCATAATGATTTTTATTCATTATTTTAATTATCTTTTTCCTCTATTTTAAATTCTTTATTTTCCTTTACCACCGTGTATCACCTTTGAATGGAAGGACCGGTGAGGGGGACCTCTTGGGAATACTAAGTACCATAAGTGATGTCTCTATTTTATACACAGAGGTCAGTCCCCTGCTATGGGGATAGGTGGTTTCACATTGATTCACGATCATTCACTCACGTCACACCCCATACCCATTCCTGTTGAACACCATACCCTCACACATCTTTTCTCACTATTCCATTCTACACATACCTGATTCCATCCCCTTGTATATTCCATATCACTTCATTATCATCCTCCATTTTTGATGTTCACTTCATTTTATTTCATTTCTAGTACTTTTTGTTGCCCCCCCCCTCTCCTTTTCATTTTTAGCTTTATTTTACTTTTATTTTATTTTTATTTTTGTTTCTGTTCCTGGTTTTCTACATTCAGTCCATCATCCTTGGTTCTCTATTAGTGTTGTCTCCCCCATGAATTCCTCATTTTTCTCACCAGTATATTTTCCACCACTGACACGCTTAATATTTCCATAAGAATATCAGACACCACCATATATATTTTATGCTTTCCTTCTCAGTTATTCTTTTACCCTGATTTTCACAATGGCAGGACTTACGTTTGTCGTTAGCCATTTTAGATTAGAGATTTCTGTTTTAGGTCAGCTCCTTTTATATATA
>WWET01002966.1:92118-121208 GCA_011038615.1 Limnodynastes dumerilii | reverse complement strand
ATGATGATGATGATGAGTACTGGGCAGACATGTTGATAGTGAGTACTGGGCAGACATGATGATGAGTACTGGGCAGCTTATGGAGCATATTTATATATGCTATTGTGCTATGTTTCTGGGGAAGTTGTATTAAAATAATGGAGTTAAGAAAGACTGTCATATTTACTAAGCAACTGTTAATGCTACTACCAAAAAAGAAGCACAATATTATGTTAGCTATGCCTAAAATGTAAAGTTAGCTATGCCTAAAATTTCTATAATTCACTGCAATTCAATAATCTTCCTATAATGGTGTACAATTCAATGCAATGTACCAGATTTATTTCTATTTCACTTAATGCGCTTTAAGCTTGTGTGTTTAATTTATTACACCATCCCTGGGCGCGCGGCACGCCCAACAAAGTGATCCAGAGATGAACAGAAATGGAAATAACAGCCCTTTCCATCAAAACATTCGCACCCGGGGGCTGAAACCCCACCGCCTCGTTCTTACCCATTGCAATATTCCAATAATAGAATGGAACCGCTCATCAGTCTTGTTGGTCATCATCCAGGAAATGGATGCCAAAAGTTGGCTCAATTTTTCCAATCAGCAAATACCGTTAGCGATATTGGACCGTATTCACAGATCCGCACCTAACTTACCCTTCCTGCCCCTAACCCGCCCCCCGTATTTAGGTACCTTAAGGCACTTACGAGTACTACAGGGGCTACCTTATCTATCCGTGCAATGTCTGCACAGACATTGCCTCTCCCCTCCCCCCCTCCCTGGCTAATCTAAATCCCTCCCCCTTCCACTTCTACCTTAACACTCCCCGAGGCAGCATTATGCCTTCTCTTTTACTTAAACTACTCTGTGCGGTCTTTAAAGAGCTAACTGCTACGTTGATTGCATAAAGGACCTACTAGGCATGCGTAGTAGGTCATTTACTAAGGATCCGCACCTAAGAAGCGTCTGCTTAGGTGTGAATACTGTCCATTGTGTGGTCCATGTGCCCCTGAGGTGAACATCGCCAATGCAGCTGTCAGGACCTGGGATCTTTATAAAATGTCACTTTTGCTACACGGAAACCTCTACCGTGGCTAAACGTCCAAACTGAGCCGACGTTTAGAACCCATTTCCTGGATGATGATTAACAAGACTGATGAGCGATTCCATGCTGTTATTGGATTTTTTTTGGCTTGATTACAACGGACCGAATCCAGATTGAATAAAATCATCCAATTTACAGAAGCTAATTGCGTGCGGCAGATGTTACGCATTAGAACTCTGAACGTATGGGACTGGTACAGGAGAGCTCCATGCGTTAGGGAGTGACAGCCCTCCATATGGTAGATTATCCGCAGCGTGGCCAGGATAGACATTTAAGTTGTACAGTGTGGGCTGGGGTTAGGCACTGCCGTAGGTCTCAGTATCACGTGCAGAAAAGTTAAAGTAGTGTTATGGTCACGAAAGTCACTTAAATTCCACATGTGAGAGGGGAGTGTGATGGGAGTGCACTGGCCTCCCGCGTGCAGACATTAAAAACACTGTGATTGCAGCACGGTGGCTCAGTGAGTAGCATTGTGTCTCACAGCAATGAGGTCATGAGTTTGAATCCTTATCTGTGTGGAGTGTGTATGTTCTCCCTGTGTCTGTGTGGGTTTCCTCCGGGTGCTCTGGTTTCCTCCCACACTCCAAAAACATGCTGTGTGTGTGTGTGCCCTAGTGTGTGTGTGTATGTCTGTGTTATAGGAATGTAGCTCCAATGGGCTAGTGACTGATGTGAATGTGAAATATTCTCTGTAAAGAGCTCTGTAATCTGAGCGCTAAAAAATTTAAATAAAGTGCTCTTAAGTGTGCGTTAGGATTAGGCCCTATAAAGATAAATCACGATGGACTCTCTATTTAATTGTTCAGCTTCATGTCTATTGTCCTGTGACCTGTGTGTTTCTTATATGATTCTGGTGCACTTATTTAAATGAATATTAACTGGACATATAATTAGTGTGATCATTTTATTGTATTGTATATTTCAATATATTTATATAACAAACCAGAGGCGCCTAATAGTGTGTTATTGTTAAATAACTCAGGTTGACCACCACCATATGTGAAAAACACCCCAAAAGGTGTATGCGTACCAGAAATCCTTCAATAAAGAGCTTATAAAGGTTTCTTTGATATAACAAATTCTCCAAAGCAGGAAAGAAAGCAGAAAAAAGCCATCTAGTGCAGTATTGTCACAAAATATAGTAGTTTTTAATATATATAATCAAATATGCGTATCCACAAACGCGTTTCGTCCTTGAATCTGGTACGCATACACCTTTTGGGGTGTTTTTCACATATGGTGGTGGTCAACCTGAGTTATTTAACAATGCTGCACTATTAGGCGCCTCTGGGTTACTCTTTGTTTATTTTATAGCCTCATCCATAGGAACTCACGGATTTTTACCCAAAGAGGTCAACCCTCGATAATCAGGAATTGTTTCACTTTATCCATTGAACTTGGACACTTTTATCGCTGTACTATTTATTATTTTATCATTTTTTCCCTTTATTTATTTTTCATTCATTATTGGTTTGTTAGCATATTTGCACTTTATATACATGTTAGATTTCCCTTTTGTTATAGGGTACTAGCGCCATATATAGGTTGTTTTTGCACATTGAATTAGGTTTTTCTTGTGACATCCTCACCACTCACATCTACACATCTTAGGATCAATTCCAGTCTTGGGTTCGCACTGTGATTGGATCGACAGCAGCGTTCAAATATCGGATCCCCACTGTATCAGCGTTCCATGTGACCGCACGGTCTTTCGAGGCCTAACCCCTCCATTAAGATTTCCAATCTGTCCTCATTTAAAATAAAGGGTTGGACCGGAAGTCTGGATAGGGGGCCTCGTGCAATTTAAATACCGCCCCCTAGAAACGCCTTGCTATGCTGAGCAATGCATGAGTCTAAATCCGGTCCCTAGCTGCTAGCAAATAATATAAAAACATTAGATTAGAGACCGTAAAAAAAAATCTTTTCCTCTCGGAGTTGTTGTTTTACCCAAATAAAGATGTCTTCCAATATGGCAGCTGTTATGACAATATTTACAGTGTTTCATTTCATCATATAGCGGAGTTAATGCAGTGTATAATTCTCTATTTTCGGTTTATGAGATTACCTGGGAAAGCAATTGTTGAGATTAGTTCCACGGTGCACGAAGGCGCCATTTGTGCTGTTTAAGAGACGTCCTACATTATTGCCATAAAACTCACAAAGCGAGGAGAGAGAGGATATTATATTGGCCCATGGGCAAATCTCTCATATTATTTCAGCACTGTCACTGCAGCACGTGCCTCGTCTGCACACTTCTCTGGAAATCCACGGATCAATTTTGCAATCTAAGCAGGCAATAAAAGCATTTGAGGCAGGATTTGTATTTATTAAAAGCTATCATTTTTCCACTTAGCTGGTAACTCAAAAAATCTCTTAAGAAGAGCATGTAATAAATATTGTACGATGACAGCCGGAGATAGGAACATCAGGGCTAAGAATGAGCAAAGTTATTTGCCTGCAAAGTTGTATCATATTGAAAGCAAAGTCCTTAGCATATATATTATTGATGTATTAGAGGATTTTATGAAGTGGAAATAGGAGGAGAGTTACAAGCAATTAAACTGACGTTAATAGTCATTAATATTGATCAACGGCGTGTAAATATCCCGGACTGACTATAATGTGGCTTATTACCTTATAAACTGACGTCACCATTGCCCAGATAACAGATAATATTCTTCAACAAAGAGCTCTATGCGCTAACTGGAGCCAAATAACAAATAATAAACCATTCACCATAAACAGGCAAAAACAATCAGGGTATAAAGCTCTTTAGCATTGTGTGGATTACCACGTTTGTTATTCTTCCAGACGGAGCATGGTTAGGCAGTAGCAGTGGGGGGGCAGCAAGTCTGTGGTGCAAGTGGAAGAGGATCAAGGTTGCGGTGAAGGTGAATGTAATCTTATTGGAAAGCAGATGGGACGTCATAGCTTGTGGTTGGATCCTGATTTGACAACTCCTGGAGATTAGGGTGTGCAAGTAATGGGGTGTCAGGCCTTGTGGTGGGATACTGGTTTGCTACCTCCTAGAGATTGGCGTGTACTAGCAATTGTAAGCCAGGCCTCCTGGCTGGATCTTGGTATACCATTTATTGGGAACTTGGGGCCTGATTCAGAGATGCTATTTTTTCGCTACTTAGGAGCGTATATTTAGGATCTTAGAAAATTTGCATCAATGCGCATGCGTAGTAATAGTGCAAGGCCATCTACGTAGGTTAGGATCTTAAATTCGCTAAGAGCGGACCCGTGAATCGATCGCAAGCACTTAAGATCTTAAGTGCTGCGAAAGTTTAAGATCTGCAGGATTTGCATGGAAATGGGCGGGGGGAGGCAGGGAGATGAGGGAAAGTGAGTGCGGGCAGACACTTAGGATCTCAAATAACCGCAACTACTTCCCTTAAGATCTCAAATGACAGCGCAGAGTTAGGGTTGCTCAATGGTGGTCTAACTTTAAGATCCGCCGCTGTTTGCAAGGGGAGTGACTATTTAAACAGTGGGCTGTAACCTGCTAAGATCTGAACTTAGTTGCGTATATTTGCGATCTTTTCGCAGTCGCATCTCTGAATCACCCCCTTGGAGTGTACATGTTGTTCGTAACCACTGGGCATGCCAAGAGCAAGGTACATTTGTCCTTTTATGTCTGTCAGGTAAATCCTTGTTGACCTCTCTGGCCATTGGTGCCACCTGTCTACAATGAATATAGAGTGTAAGCTTGCGGGCAAGGCCCTCTTACCTATCCAGTGTGTCTGATACCACCCAGTATTATTATAATGATTGCTAAAATTGTAAAGTGCTACGTAATCTGCTGGCGCTATATAAAAACCTATTAATAAATAAAATAAGTAAATGAACTACGCCCCATTTTGAGCAGCAATATAAGTCTCAGAGGACCATATTCACACCTAAGAGCCAGATTTACTAAGCTGCAGGTTTGGAAAAGTGGAGATTGTGCCCATAGCAACCAATCAGATTCTAGCTGACATTCTCTAGTATGTAATAGGAAAGTGAGAGCTAGAATCTTATTGGTTGCTATGAGCAACATCTCCACTTTTCAAAACCCGCAGCTTAGTAAATCTGGATCTAAGGGCAAGATTCACTAAACGTGATTTTTTTTGTGCAATTTTGAATCGCGGGGCATCGCGGCCCATCGCTGCGATTTACCCGCGTTTTTTGTATTTTTCTATCCAAATTCACTAAAATGCTATTTTTTTCAAACACAGGCGATGTGCCGCGATGCTTTTAGGGCTTAATCGCGGTGATTTTCATAAAAAAAATCACCGCGATTAGCCCTTTAAAAAATCGCAGCAAATCGCATGCGTGAAAAAAATCCAAAGTGCTGCATGGCTGCAATGTGTAGCCATGCTGTACTCATTGAATTACAAGGATCAGCAAAGGTGATCCTTGTTATTCTGTGTATACAGCATGGCTACACTTGTAGCCATGCAGCACAGCGTTTACAGTGTGTGTCAAAATAAAAAAAAAAAACAGTACACAGACATTAACCCCTACAATTCTTTAATAAAGTGTCCACTCACTACTTTTGTCATCCCCTCCGTCAACATGTCCACTTGATCCCATCCCCTCTAATCTTCTCCGGTCTGTCCCGACTTTTTTGAATTACAAACATAGGAAGTTTGTAATTCACTAAAGACGATTTCACCGGGATCGCGGTGAAATCGCCTTTAAATCACAAAACATACATTCACCTCTATAGAGGGGCAAATGTATGTTTTTTGTATGATCGCGACCATTAGAGCTGTACAGTACAGTACAGTACAGCTCTACTGTTCCTGACGTCACCTTCAGAAGATAATCAGCGCCCCCTACTGCCTGGAAGTTATATTGAAGACGCCGGGATCAAGAAAAGAAGGTTTCTTCGGCATCTCCAGCCAAGAAGATTTTTGATGTGTGAAGAAAAGAACAGAATTCTGCATTTCAAGAAAATTAGAAGGCTCCCAAGATGCGGACATCTAATGGTGAGTTTAAAATTTTTTTTTTATACTTTTATACACATGTAACACTTTATGTATACCACTTACTTTAGGAGAGATGACCACCTAAGGTAAGTGCATAAACGTAGGGAGGGGGTAATGTTTGTTTGGTTTACATATTTTTACACATGTAACACTTTATTAAAGAATTGTAGGGGTTAATGTCTGTGTACTTTGGATTTTTAAGCACAAAAACATGTCTGTTATACAGACATGTGTTTTAATGGTCGCGATCGGCCAAAAAACATACATTCGCCCCTCTATAGAGGCGAATGTATGTTTTGTGATTTAAAGGCGATTTCACCGCGAGCCCGGTGAAATCGTCTTTAGTGAATTACAAACTTCCTATGTTTGTAATTTAAAAAAATCGGGACCGCGAATTTCGGACCAGCGATTAAAAAAACGGAAATTTGTGTGATTTTTAGCTTAGTGAATACACTTTGGCGATTTTTAAGCTAAAAATCACACGAATTAAGGCCATTTAGCCCAAATCGAGCTTAGTGAATCTTGCCCTAAGAGTGAGTTACTGTAGGTGCAGACAGATCTCACCTGTCCTGCCCCCCCTTCCCCCCGTTTTTAGGTACCTTATGGCACTTACGAGTGTTATGGTCACGGAAGTCACCTAAATTCCACACGTGAGAGGATGGTGTCATGGTGGCCTCCCGCGTGCAGACATTAGAAACACTGAGACTTGTTCACACTTAAGAGTGAGTTAGATGTGGACAGATCCGCACCTAACCCGCCCCCTGTTTTTAGTAGGTACCTTATGACATTTACAGGTGCCATAGGGCTACCTCATCATACCGTGCGTAGCTTCCTTCTTAAGAAGACACCGCCTCTCCCCCGCCCTCTCTGGATAATCTAAATCCCTCCCACTTCTACCTAAACACTCCCCCGAGGCGACATTAGCACGCCTCCTCCTGACATAACTACCCCATGCGGTCCTAACAGACCGCACGGAGGCAATCTACATACGTGGTACGTAGATTGCATAAATTTCCATGCGTAGTAGGTCATTTCGTAAAAATACGCACCTAAGAAGCAGAAGCTTCTTAGGTGTGAACCTGGCCCAGAGTCATTGGGCCTGATTCAGAGATCCGGGACTAACGATAGTTCCGTGCATATATTTAGGGTCGGATCGATTTTGCATCAACTGCGCATGCGTAGTAATAGTGCAACGCCATGTACGTTGAAGTTAAGGTCGGAAATGCCTTAAGGTCGGACTTGTGAATCGGGCGGAGACTAATGCGACCCTAAGTTCGGCGGAAATATACGGACCTAAGGATTTGCATAGAAATGGGCGGGGGGGGCATTTAGATGAGGCAAAGTGGGCGCGCTTACAGAGTTAGGGTCCTAAATATACGAAACTAATACACATAGGGTCGGAAGTGAGTGCGGCCAGTTAGGGCAAGTCTATGGAGGTGGAAGTTTAGGTCCGGCCGGAGGTTGCGAGGGGAGTGACTGTTTATTCTGGTGGGTGTAACCTGTTCCGACCTGCCACCTAGATGCGTATATTTGCGGCCCGATCGCCGTCGGATCTCTGAATCAGGCCCATTATTTCATCAAGGTGTGACAGCCTGAATGGTGGATTAGTAGCACCGCGGAGCAGTTTCCTTCCAATCCAATTTATCGTCAATGACCTTTCACCATGAAAATCTCACTCGATTTTTAAAATTATGCTGATATTTAGGTATTAAAATCTTCAACTGTTTGTTTAAGAAGTTTCTGTAAGAAAAAAAAGCCTTCAGAAAATATGTAGAACCAGTGGGACAAACTCTCAAGCCTCTCCGAGACCAGTGGAGGGATCGTCATCTTCTCCTACGCCTGTTTTGATGCAGGTGTAGGAAATAACATGATTCTGTCGCACACATTTGTATTCATACACTTTCCAGATGACAGAGGAGGTGGGAAAGGTTAATGCATTAAAAGCAATGTGTCAACTCCCATTACATGTTATAATGATATTTCCAGGGCCAACGAAAAATAATAGCAAATAAAAAGTTTTTCTGTTTTGTATGATTAAAGGTTTTTCTTAGGAAAATTATAATATTCTGTTCCTATAACCAGATATTCCAGATTGAGTAATTAACAATTTTATTAGTTTTTATTTATTTATTTATTTATAACAGGTTTTTATTATAGCATAATTTATAAAGGGCTGATTGAAGTGGGCGTGACCAGTGACAGGTGGGCGTGGCCAGTGATAGATGGGTGTAACCAGTGACAGGTGGGCGTGGCCAGTGATAGATGGGTGTGACCAGTGACAGGTGGGCGTGACCAGTGATAGGTGGGCGTGACCATTGACAGGCGGGTGTGACCAGTGTTGTGTTGCCCTCACAATGCACTATTTTTATTATATACAATTTTTATAACAATTTGTCCAAAGGCAGTAATGTCACCCCCATAATGGACTATGGAAGGAGCAACGACTGCGGTGGATGGGAAAACACAGGGAGGTACACAGGACCAGTGCTAATGTGTTTGGCACACAATGGCAAACTATAAATGTGTGCCCCTCTCCCCCGTTTTACAAATTTAATACCATTTAATACCTGTGACTACCATATATGAAACATCCATGTGAGTGTGAGTAAAATACACAACGCAATCTTTTAACCACAATAAAAGAAAGCATATTCTCATCACTAGTCTACAATACAAAACTACAGCCTTGTTACCACTAAATACAATATAGACTGCAGCTTAGTCCCCACTAAATATAATACAGGCTGCATCCTACTCCCTACCAAAAAATACAGACTGTATCCTAGTCACCATCCAACAACATACTGCAACCTAGTTACCATTAGAATCCAATGCAGACTACAGACTAGTGACCACAGTTCATTTTTTTTTTATTTCTCTTAACAATAGACTGTAACTACATATTTATTACTGGAAGGAAAACACACACAGACACACACACACGTCCTGTAGCTGCTGCAAATAACCTACCTGAAATTGATCGTACTTACGCTAACTTTCAGGAGTGCTCATTGGGTAGTATCTAAACTACGTTCGTCCATCCCGGCTCTCCCCTGTAGCAGTTCTTTGATAGAAAACACATATCTATAAACCATAATGCAGAGGAGGATCACTGGAGATGCTGTTTTTGTATCAGATGGAGACAGAAATCAGTATAGTCTATTTACAATGAGGAATTCTGACACTAGACCCCCTTCTGGCTCAGTGTTAACTGAGAAGTCATAGATGATCAAAACTCACAATCTCGCTATATTATTTCCTGTATCACCTGAATCTTACAAATGTCAATAAGACTTTATTCATAGAGCACTCTGCCCTGGTTATATATCAGGGATTAGCACTAGATTAAGGCAGATTGAAGATACTACCAGTGATATCACACTCTTATCCCATTAATACCTGGAAGCCCCTCGTCTTGGGAATTACACTTTCTGGTTCTCCGGTATTTAAATTTATATATTTTTTTTTATTACATTTCAGAGACAGAGACAGAGACAGAGAGAGAAAGGAAGGAATGAAGAGAGAAGGGAAGGGAAGGGAGAGAGAAGGGAAGGGAGAGAGAAGGGAAGGGAGAGAGAAGGGAGAGGGAAGGGAAGGGAAGGGAGAAAGAAAGAAAGGAAGGAAGAAAGAGAGAAAAAGGTCAGAGCATTTTTTATGAGGGGTATTCAGTGATACTCAGTGCTTCCCCCATATTCAGTCATGTGATCACCTTGGACAGGACCCCCTTTTTTTCTAGCACTACCGTTGAGCATAAACGGGACTGGGGGAACTAGAGCTGTTTTACTACAGTATGACAGTCAAGTGCACCTTGAACCTAAGTAAAACACGCTGGTTGTCAATCTCAGGCAATCGCCCATTAGAGATCTTTAAGAAAACAATATTCGTACTGACCCGACACTTGTCCTCAATGTTTGACTAATTAGAATCCATCAGAAACAATTTATTTTCCCCATCACTGATAAATGACAATCTAATTGTTGGTTTTTATTTTCTCTGTCCGTTATTTATTTACACATTTAATTATTAATTCCCCGGCAGCACAAATATTTATCAACAAGACTATTCGCCGTTCCTTCCTCCCCCTGAATGGTTTTTAGGATGCATGCTGACAGCCTCAATAACCACCTTCTAATTAATGTAATTGTTGGCCCGGATTTCTTCGTCTATTTTGTCTGTAATTACACTCGGTGGGAAATCTTGTGGGACTCGGAAGACATTTAATTTATTCCACACAAATCAAAAACAACTTTCCTGAAAAAAGGCTTTAATATCCATGTTTAACAGCATGCCACGGGATTCCTACCAGGGAGATTTAAAGTTTGTCTGTGTCTTAGGACCGTCCTATTGTACATAATCTACAGAGAAGTTTATTTCATATATTTAATTGTTCCTTTTCTTCCAAAGTTAATTAACTCGGTTTGGGGGAGTATTTCTTCCTCAAAGCTACTACAAAGCCCTTGGCACAACTTACTGTGGAAGAGAAAGGGGTCATTGACTGTTCATTAAGAAAAGCTTGCTCATTTTCTCCTTCATTAACAGTGGCGTCTGCAGGAACGGAGTCTATTGTCTACTGGAAAGACAATAAAGCTAGATGAAGATAATACTATGTGAATGATGTTGTGTTTGTTGCAGGAATATTGGACCGTCTCAAACTTACGATTTTGCTACTTTTTCCGAATTGCGCATGCGTGGTAACCTTTTTTACGCAAGCTACGTAGGACTTAGCACGAAAGTCCATGCGCACGGATTTGAAAATTGGACTTAGTGACATACGTACGGAGGGGCGTGGCTGTCTTCCGTACGTGCGTGGTTTAGTGAAAGTGGGTGGTGGAAGGCATTTAAATGGACTAATATAGGCGCGGTTTTTCATGTGCGCATTTACAGAAGGAAAATACGCACGTAATTTCACACGTAGCGTTAAGGTTGCCCTATGGACGCGTAAGTCACTGAAAATCCGTCCGTGCAAGGGGAGTGTCATGGGTGCTGCATTTACACACACGTGCGTACATTTGCGTACTTTAAAAAAAACGGATCTGTGAATACGGCAGATTATTATTATTATTATTATTGGGGTAGATCCAGAACTACGTCTGTCTTCCATAGACGGATGTAATTCAATAAACAGTAGCTACTGCGCATGCGTAGTAGCTCTTGTACGTAATCTGCGTATTGTTTTGATACGTAGATTGCGTATATGCGGTCTTTGGACGGTCTATGCGGTCTATGGAAGACGGACGTAGTTCTGGATCCGGCCCATTATTTGCATTTTACATGTGTATATTAAATAGTTCCTTAAAAAGTGAAATTAAAAACATTATTTTGCTGTATAAAACAAATGTTAGCAAACATACAAACTGCAAATACAGCTTTCTTCTCAGTTAAATGCATCTAGAAACAGTAATGTCACAGTATAGGTCATTGGTGCTCCCTCACCTGGAATCCTGTGTTCAGTTCTGAAGCTGTGTCTAAATATATATTTTAAAAAACTGAATAAAAAATAAAGGGGGAAAAAACATTTGTTTAATATGACAAGTAACTGAAAACCGTGAAGTAATAAAGTTTATTAAAACATAAACAAACGCACAAACATTCAGCGACTGAAAGAGTAAGATTATATTGCTTCTGGTCATGGCACGACAAGCTGTATAATGGCGCAATGCCGTGTCTTCATTCATATGATGGACCACCAGCAGACGCACAGCCGATATATCACATAAAAGTAGAGTTTCAAGATAATAAGTCAGAACGATTGGCAGCACGGCGGCTCAGTGATTAGCATTGTGTCTCACAGCGCTGGGGTCATGAGTTCGATTCCTGGACTAGGTCTTATCTGTATGGGGGTTTCTCTGTTCTCCCCGTGTCTGTGTGGGTTTCCTCCGGGTGCTTAGGTTTCCTTCCACACTCCAATAGCATGCTGGTAGATAAAATGGCTGCTGATTAAATTAAGCACAGCAGTGATGTGCATGTGAGATGCCATATCCCCTGGATGCATAGGTGAGAGTACCTGATCCAGAGGTGAGAGTACGCCAGCTGATGTGATGTTTCTTCCCGTGATTTTCTACTGCACATGCGGCAGCTGCGTTCTGAGGAGTATGGTGAGGGAAGAAGTGGATGTAGTCAATGTACAGTAAGGGAGGGGCCCAACCAAGTGCCGCGGATCCAGAGCCGATGACAGATATAACAAAGGGCTGTTTACATATCGGGCCTGATCCAGACCTACGCCGATGCGCTGTGCTTACTAAAGCACAGCGTATCGGCGTTCACTTTCCCCGACACTCCCCATGTGCGGGCGTATGGCCCCTTCCTTACGCCGGCTGAAGGCTACCCTAACTTCAGCCATCGTAAGGAAGATGCCACACAGGAGCGTATGGCCGCCTTGCCCACCCTCCCAACCTCATTAAACTAGCTCCCCCCGCCTACCTACACTAACCTGAACGTAGGGACGCTGGGGGACGTCCCTTCCAGCGTCCCTACGGCACTGCTATGGACACCCGATCCAGACCTACGCCCCAGGACGGCGGGCGTAGGTCTGGATCAGGCCCATCATGTCTAAGTCCAGAGGGTGACATTCCACCACCTATTCTGTCCATTAGGTTGTGACACTTCAAACTCGTTACAAAGGGTCAGAAATGTCTGCCGCTGTATTGTGCCTGTATCACATCATTTCTACAGACAGGAAGAAACAATTACATTTTCGGATCCCCCGCACCCTGCGCCACTCTTTCAAAGCATCTACAACACGCACAATGGGGCAGATCCTGGGTAATGGCCAACAGGGGAATTACATACAGCTAGTACGTAATTCCCCTGTTTTGAAGATTCTGCGCATGTGCACAACCTTCTTACGATGCCGTAAGGGTCGGCGTACGTAAAAAACCTTACGTACACCGGCTCTTACGAGAAAGGGGCTTTCCTCACCGTTACGCATGCCGTATTCCTGCCATGAAGGTGGAGCTAGACATGGTAATGAGGGGACGAGGCGGGGGAAGCCTCATTACAGTCAGGTATGCGGCCGCACACGTGATCGTAACAGTTAAGGGGCCAGATTTACTAAGCTGCTGGTTTGGAAAATTGGAGATGTTGCCTATTACAACCAATTAGATTCTAGCTGACATTCTCTAGTATGTAATAGGAAAGTGAGAGCTAGAATCTGATTGGTTGCTATGGGCAACATCTCCACTTGTCCAAACCCGCAGTTAAATAAATCTGGCCCAAGGTGGGAATCATTCAGGTATTTCTTACCGCACGCCTAGCGTGCACTCCCCGCTACGATGCCGGCCATAATGACCTCAAGCGCACATATCGAGGGCACTATTTGGTATCATTCATTGTATCATTTGTCTGAAGTGTCAGACTTGAAGGGAAGACGTTTGGAATAAATAACGAAATTAAAAAAGAGACTTTAAAAAGCCTTGGCTTGATTTTTAATAGCTACATTTGAGCACTTTGAGCAATTATTCCAATATCAGTAATTACAGCCCTGGAATCCGTTTCTTGTCATTATGAAGATCTGCATCGCAACACGCAACGGAACAGACAAAATAAAGGTCAGACACATTACAGACAATGACACAGACACAGGGAGAATCCTTGAAGATTAAAGGATAATGAATTCTGCAGAAATCTTGTGTTTTCTTATTATTAATGTGAAGGAATTGTGGAGAAGAAGGTAGAGGGAGATCAGGGGCTCTAATACAGGCGCTGGAGATAATAAAACACTGTTGTGAGTTTATGTGTTTGGTTGGACAGGTAGATTGTTACAGGACAGTTATGATCTTCTTTGGGTGTTGTCGACTGGATGGCAAATTTGGTGGAGGTTTTGTAAGACCTGTTCTGTTAGGGACATGCTCCAAGGCATTTGACCCCCCTAACAAGACATAAGTATGTAACATGTATAAGTCAGAGTAAAAGGAAGCTGCCAACCTCCAACCCACCCCCATCCATACTCAGGCCCCACCTCCTTGTTAGGGGGTGCAAGCTGGTCAACATCTGCACCAGGATACCTTACCCCCCAACTTCAAAGTGTTCTAACAATCCTGACACGAGGATACACTAAATCTTCAAAAAAAAAATGAAGCCCACAAGAAAACTTAAAATTAAAAAGGGACGGAGTTCATGTGTATAAACCAAAATGTTATGTTTCTGTTTTATAGAATGTTATTATTATTATTATTATTATTATTATTATTGTTGTTGTTGTTATTATTATTGCTATTATTATTATTTATAGAGTGCCACAAGCTTACAGAGAAGCACAGAATGCACACTAGTGGCTCTATTTATAAAGCTCATTTCACTTCATTGTGACGCGATAATGGCCGTTATTACCTGAAAACGTCTATTATCGCATCAAAATGAAGTGATTGATATTTACAAAGCATGGATCGTCATGAAAAACTGCTGGTTCCATGTTAATCCATGCAAACGTTGCACCTCCCCACAGGCCTATACATGTAGGCCGACACTTTATAATGTGTACAAACTGTCGGAGCGAAGTTTCTTATTTCATTCCGAGAGAAAAAATAACGTCATCTGAAGACTGCGTTATTGTTATAAGAATTCCAGCTGTCTCCCCATATACCTCCCTTTTCCTCCCCCCTAAAAGCTATTAGTTGGAAGAGTATATGAAATGAAAGAAAGACAGAGAGAGAGAGAGAGAAAGGAAGGAATAGAGAGAGAGAGAGAGAGAGGAAGGAAGGAATAGAGAGAGAGAGAGAGAGAAAGGAAGGAATAGAGTGAGAGAGAGAGAAGGGAAGGTAAATAAAAAGAAGAAAGGAAGGAAAGAGAGATAGAGAGAGACAGAGAGAGAGAGAGAGAAAGAAAGAAAGAAAGAGGGAGAAAAATATAAAGTTGTTTCCAAGTCCTGAACACACTACACATGCACCGAGACTTAATTCACCCTTTGAGTTGACAGACTCACAGCGAGGAGAAGTGAGGAGAAGCAAGGAGTACAGAGGAGGAGTGAGGAGAAGGGAGAAGCGAGAAGTAGTTAGTGAGGAGAAGCAAGGAAAAATTAGGAGAAGTGAGAAGAAGATGGCCAGGCTAAGGGAAGTATCTTTCCTTTGATTTTTTTTTTTGTAAATAGAGCACTAAATGATATTGAGGTGGATCCAGAGCTAAGTACGACCACGAAGTTACACAAGCTGCTTGCGTAACTTCGATTGTTTGTACATTCTGCGCATGCGCATTGTAACTCTGGTCGGTCGTAACTATTTCGTAACAGCACACAAAGGGGTGTGTCAAAGCTACGCTGGCCGTAATTACGCAATGGAGGCGGAGGGAGCCATTTAAATTATACAGTATGGACTGGTTAGGCAGTTACGACTGTCAGGACGCTATGTACGAGCACGGTTACGCTTATAAGAGTTAAGGTAGGGTTTAGTCTTCGTAAAACAGCTAAATAACGAGCGCCTGGGGGGGAGTGCATAGTACTTACGATAGCGTAAATACGCTACGTGATCGTACTTAAAGTGCACTTAGCTCTGGCTCTGGCCCATACAGGGAAAAATGATTAACAAACAGGGTAAAAATATAAAATGGTTGACATTGTAAATCATTAAGGTTTTGGAGCAACATAATACAAGATTCTAGGGCAACGAGGAAGGGGAGCAACAAAGGGGAACCAGGTAGAGAGACAGAGCCGACAGCCAGTGTCTAGCCATTCCTGGTTGCAGTAGAACCAGGTGTAAGGACGTGAGAGAGCGACAGCGCTCAGTACTTATCCATGGACCGCCAGGCGCTGTGTTAAGCAGTCAGCCTCTGACAGTTTCTATCAGGCAGAGTTTCCGCCCAGCTCCACCCCATGTCCTGCCTGGCCACGCCTAGACTCACCCAGACTCAAGCTCCACCTCCTGCGCCCAAGTCTGTCACATCCCGCCCCTGATTAGATGTAACATTGTTCGCAGTTCTGTGTTTATGTCTATGTTTGCGGATATGTTCTCTGGTTCTTTAAAGAAATATCTTTCAGCTTCGTTGCTTCAGTAACTTATTTATCCCCATGGGAAGTCTATCGTCCTGTCTTGGAGGAAATCAATATCCGTCCTCTTCTCTCTAACTTCCAGCAGCCAAATGCTGTGATAATCAGCTAAGTTGTTTCTGTTGTAGTTCTGCATCTGGGTCTAGTCCCAAGACGTCAAATCCTTGATATCCGAGGATGTTGTTGCAGTAATGTGCGCATGGTGATAGGTTTGTAGGAAATTCGGAGAATCTTCTACGCTTATTTTTATTGTGTTATTCTCCTTTTCAATCTGTTTTATTATTAAAGCCAAGAGGGAACATCCACAAAATGCCGCTCGAAGTGTGATAATGAGATAACACACAGGAGGAAGATCAGGGGCGTCGTGTAGACAGGTGAGAGACTGAAGCCAGATATAATTACGTGGGAGGAACGCACTTTACAGGAGCCCAAGTTTAGAAAAAACGGCTATAAACAAGCGACGGCTGACTATGGCAGACACGTCACGCATTCTAGAAATAAACACATGGGGCCTGATCCAAAACAACGTGTGGCGGAGACGTAAAATCGCTGTTTAGAACGCACTGCGCATGCACACCATAGAAAATATGCACATTCACGTAGCGTAATTGTGGACGTATGGGCCATTCACGTATGTGTCACGTAAATACTTACGTGTGGGCGTGCCAATTTTACTTTACTCAAAAATACGTCTGAAATACGTGAACTAGGCGGGGGTGGTATTTAAATTGTACAGTATGGGCGTGCTTAGCTGCGTAAATTCGTTCAGCCCATACGTACGTGTGCGTATGACAGCGGTTACATGTGAAAAAGTTAAGGTAGGGTTGGGGAAGCGTATCTTGACAAAATACGTCCGTGCAAGGGGTGTGCCTAGGGGAGTGTAGCGAACTTATGTGCACGAAAATACGCACCGCAAATAAACGTACGGCACACGTAGTTCTGGATCTAACCCATGGACAACAATATGGTTTTTAAAGGGGGCAAAAATTTATTAATTGATACATTCGTGGACTATAAATTAATGAACAGAAAAAAAGGCCGGTGGGGAGTCAGCTAAAAGGAGGCAAATTGTAACGGAGGACAGGAACCACCTATCCTTGGCACTCTGGAGGTGATGGTCAATGCAAGAGCACAACCCATGTCATATGGCACACCCCAGAGGGAACCGGGGAGGCAAACCTGGAACCACTCAGCCGGCATAGCTTCCTGCTTCAGCTTGAAGGGGTGTGTCGTTCCTGTACCATCCCTACGCCCCAAGCCTAACGCCAGATATTGCTGACGATCCCACCGCTATCGCCAACCTATGCCCCATCTGCAAATGAAACAACAGGTTAGCAGAACAAATAAGGGAGGGAGGGAAGACAATTTCTAAAGAAGCAGAGAATACGCCAGCTGGCGGGATGTTACTTCGTGATTTTTTTGCATTGTGTTTGCGCAGATGGGAATATCAACTATACAGATCCGTGAGCAATTTAACCAACCGGGGCTTGCGTTCTGAGGGGTGTGTTGAAGGAGGGGAAGGGTTGGAGGGGTGTGGTCAATGTGCTGTAAGGGCGTGGCCTAAAATTGCACTCAATTCAGTGCTGAACACAAACTAAACTAAGCTGTTTCTATGTATTTGCACCCCTGATACAGGTCCTGTCTAAGTCCTGGGGGGACACAAGAAATTACCTATTAGAGCCACTTTTGTTTAAATTTCAATCTGGAAAAACATATTTATAGGCATAAAATTGCTTCTGCTGTTTAATGTTGTTATCAACTCTGAAAAATATACAGTTTAAAAAAATATATATTAATAATAATAGTAGTAATAAAAAAAATATTATGTTCATATATCTAACGAACTGTTTGCTGTATTCATATCAATATTTAAACAGCTCAAAATACAGTGTTTTACACCAGTGCTCCTCAACCAGTGTGCCACGAGATGTTGCTAAGTGTGCCGCGGTTCAATGCCTCCACCAGGAGAAAAGCACTGGAAGACCTTGTCTTAAGGAAATAAGGGGATACTGGGCAGGCTGCAAACACATGATGGGGGATACTGGGGAGGCTGGAGACACATGATGGGGATACTGGGGAGGCTGGAGACACATAATGGGGATACTGGGGAGGCTGGAGACACATGATTGGTGATACTGGGGAGGCTGCAAACACATGATGGGGGATACTGGGAATGCTGCAGACACATGAATGGGGGCTACTGGGGAGGCTGCAGAAACATGATGGGGGGGATACTGGGTAGGCTGCAGACATATGATGTGGATACTGGGGAGGCTACAGACACATGAATGGGGACTACTGGGGAAGCTGCAGACACATGAATGGTAGTTACTGGGGAGGCTGCAGACACATGAATGGGGACTACTGGGGAGGCTACAGACACATGGGGACTACTAGGGAGGCTGCAGACACATGAATGGGGGCTACTGGGTAGGCTGCAGACACATGAATGGGAGTTACTGGGGAGGCTGCAGACACATGAATGGGGACTACTGGCTAGGCTGCAGACACATGATGGGGGCTACTGGGGAGGCTGCAGACACATGATGGAGTCTACTGGGGAGGCTACAGACACATGAATGGGGACTACTGGGGAGGCTGGAGACACATGAATGGGTGCTACTGGGGAGGCTGGAGACACATGATGGGGAATACTGGGGAGACTGCAGAAACATGATGGGGGGATACTGGGGAGGCTGCAGACATGAATGGGGACTACTGAGGAGGCTGCAGACATATGATGGGGGCTACTGGGGAGGCGGAAGACACATGATGGGGGCCACGAGTTAGTTAAATTAGTTATAAGAAAAAAAGTTATTAGCTGCGATGTTAAATTTATCAAATAAAAAATAACTTGTAATTCCTGCCTTTTTTTGTATATTTAGCTTTTGGTTTGCCATGGAATTCTGGGAATGGTTTAGGTGTGCCACGGAATTCTGGGAATGGTTTAGGTGTGCCACGGAATTCTGGGAAGAGTTTAGGTGTGCCGAGGATGAGAAAAGGTTGAGGAGCACTGTTTTACACTACCCTTGAACTGCCTATTTGGGCAAATATCTGCTTACGACTTAACTGCTGTGTGTCCGTTTGCTACGAGTCATTATTGGAATTGCAAACAACACAGTTGTGCGATCTTGTGGATCCCAGATCGCACGATGCTTGCGGACCCGCACACAAATCTGTATCGGGTCCAGCACGTGCCAGCGTTACAATATTCTATCTGAGAGATATCAAGATAACAAGGCTGTCTGATAGAGATTAGCTGTCAGCTCTCAATAACCAACATTCCACATTATAATGCAACAATCACCGGTGACAGCTTTGAAATTAAAGTAATTTCAGCTCAGAGAATTCCAGGAAAAGCTATTCCCAATCTACAAGTAAGTGATTTACAGTAAGTGATGGTGTCTCTCCTATTACAGAGCTATAATTCAGTGAAGACATCGCTCAATGCAATATGAGGAACTCAGCGGCTAATAATTACTACACAGCGATCAGGACTGGGCTACTGTCTATGGCCTTGTACTTTAATCATTAGGATGGGAATGACAAGGATAAAACTGTTTTTGCTGCCAGTTTCTATTCATATAGATAAAAATATTTGGTTTAATGGCACGGACACTGTTAACTGGCACTACACCTGTTTATTTCATCTCTCTTCCTGAAATATGTAAATTGTTTTGGACGCAAAATTCATTTTACACCGAGCTATGTTTTAATTCTACATTCAAGCGTTTTGTTCCAAAAAAATGACAATAATTAAAGCGATTGCTAAAATCAGTGTGTTTTACATGAATCTAGAAACTCTGGACCTCCTCCAGAATGTGGAAATTAGAGGAAAACAGGTGGAAAGATATGTAACAGGGAAGATACGCCAGGTGGGGTACAGAAAATGAGGGATGATCTAGGTAGACTGGAGGAATGGTCAAGAGTGCAGCAACTGCAGTTTAATGCCAAAAAGTGTAAAATAATGCACTTGGGGCACAAAAAGCCAAAAGTTCAATACATCCTTAATGGCATTATATTAGAAACTACTGAGGAGGAAAGAAATCTAGGAGTCATTATTACATGTGACTTAAAGGTAGCCAAGCAATGTAACAAAGCAATGAGAAAGGCAAGTCAGATGCTTGGTTGCATAGGGAGAGGAAATAGTAGCAGAAAGAGAGAAGTAGTGATGCCCCTTTATAGATCGTTCTTACAACCTCACCTAGAATACTGTGATCAGTTCTGGAGGCCATATCTCCAGAAAGACATAAATACATTAGAGACTGTGCAAAGAAGAGCAACTAAATAGGTTCATGGCCTGTGTAACAAATCATACCAAGAAAGGCTAGAGGAACTAAACATGTATAGCTTGGAGCAGAGAAGGGAGAGGGGGGACATGATAGCAGCTTTCACATATATCAAGGTTGTGAACGGCTTGAGGAGGGGGCATTATACAAAGGAAGAGGTGTAATAGAACACAAGGGCATGAATATAAACTGGAGGGTGACAGGTACAGGAGGGACATTATATAAAGGAAAAGGTGTAATAAAACACGAGGGATGAATATAAACTGGAGGGCAGTTGATTCAGAGGAAATGTGTGGATAATGAGGTCACTGAAAGGGTGATAGATAAGTGGAATATTCTCCCATCTGAGGGGTTTGAGGTAACACAGGTGAACAGTGTAAATGCTTGGGATAAATATAAGGATATCCTGAATCTCAAACTAAATTTAGGGTAAATAGGGTCTAGGGTCAGTATAGTTATAAATAAGCAAATGGACAGACTGGATGGGCCATGTGGCTCTTATCTGCCGTCACTTTCTATGTTTCACCTGGGCAAAACCTGCAAATCTGTTGAAAACAGTATTAGAGCTGAGCGATGTTTCCAAGCCCATTTCTAAATAACAGTGTCAAAGTAAAACGCTACATACGATCCCCCTGAAATGTAATTCAATGGTTTTGTCCAGTGGTACAAGGAGTCCTTTGTTACGCCTGTGTTTGGCTCTGTATCGGGCACTTGTTGAGACACGTCCTCTACCCCTTCAACACGCCCCTCAGAACGCAAGTTGCCGCAGCTCGAGTCGGCCGTGACGGCGGTCTTCAGTCCTGAGCATGTGCAGTAGAAAATCATGCCCATAAATGTCCTATCAGCCAGTGTACTCTCACCTCTGGTTCATAGCGCAAAATCACAGAGCTGTGTGTAGCCGGCATTAATCTTGGTGAATAGAGGGAAACACGTTTGTTTTAATGCAAAAAAAAACCCAGTGAAATGGAGATAAGTGAAATAATGGGGCAGATCCAGACCTACGGGCGCCGTCGGAACGGAATTTCTGCCGTTCTGTGCATGCGCCGGGCAGATGTTGCCAGCGTAATCAATTTATCAGGGTGCCCTGTATCGGGCGTCCATAACTACGCTGTAGTTACAGAAGGTAGGCGGGTGAGGGAAATTAGGAAGGGAGGGCTGGGTTAGGGGGTCACGATTAGTTTCCCGGCGTAATTACCCTAAGGTAGCCTTCATCCGGCGTAACAGTGGGTAAATATGCCGGGACAGGGGGAGTGTCGGGGGGGAGTGCACCAGAGCTACGCTGGCCATACGAAGTACGGCACAGCGTAGTTCTGGATCAGGCACAATGGGCCTGATCCAGAATAACGCCCGCCGTCCTAGCTTTTGAGCCGATCTGCGCATGCGCCGGGCAGATGTAGCCCGGTGTTGCAGCGCCGTAGGGACGCTGGAGGGGGCGTCCTCCTAGGAGCCTACGTTCAGGTTAGTGTAGGTGGGCGTGGGGAGGTAGTTAAATGAGGGCAGGAGGGCGGGCTAAGCGGCCATACGCTCCTGTGCGAGCGTTTGGCCCCTTCCTTACGCCGGCTGAAGTTAGGGTAGCCTTCAGCCGGTGCAAGAAAGTGGCCATACACCCGCACAGGGGGAGTGTCGGTGGAAGTGAACGCCATGGTAAGTAAACGCCGATACGCTGTGCTTTAGTAAGCACAGCGCATCGGCGTAGGTCTGGATCAGGCCCAATGGCATTAATATGATAATTGCCTCTAATAGTTCACCCAAATCAGAGGCAAATCATTCCTGAAGTTTCCAAATCTAGAGACAGCAATAGTGACAGAAGCCGCGTCACCCGCTATCTGAAACACCTCCAGAGATACCATAACGTTTGCAGCAATACGGCTCGGTATCTCGCCATTTCACTGCGCCGTGAAACGCTCTGGCAGGTTGTTAAGTTGTGATAACAGGAAAGGGAATACAAAGGAATATAAAGAAGTTACCGTCGCACATTGCAGGACTTGTCAAAGGTGTGATTCAATCAGCGGCAGAAATCAAAGCGTCTTTCTCAGGAAACTTCACAATGTCATTTCCAAAGAATGAAACTAATCCGATAAACAGGCTTTATCAGGCTCCGTTCTGACGAGCGCGCAGAATATTTTACCTTTCTCACAGGCTGCCTCGTGTGACCCAATTGCTGCGGCAAAATAAAAGGATAATTGTAAGGAAAGAAAATGAAATGAGAGAAAGAAAAGAAAGAGAGAAATTATTACATTTGCCTAAAAAAAGAAATATTTGGGGAATATAAAATAGATTAGAAAAATACCAGTGTTCACGACCTTGTTGGGAAGTAACAGCACGATACCGTCACTATGCAATGTTATTTAGCATGTCACAAATTAAATATCTTCTTCAATATACAAATAGCAATAAATACAATATATCAGTCTCGGAATAAATATAATTTACTTTGAATTTAGATGCTGAGCTTCAGTGAAAGGGGTTTCATTGGATTAATGTTCACACAAAGTGCTGCAGCAGCAATGTATCTGTACAGAACAATCACAAGAAACTTTCCGTCCTATAAAGCAAAACTTATTATACAAAGTCCGTAGACGCTGCCACGAGGATTTATCCAATTCGTTCAGCTCAGATGCTTTAGCAGCAATGGGCCAGATCTAGACTTAAGTATAACAACAAATGTATGCATACTGCACACGTAAATCTGGCTGTTGGGACGCACTGCTCAAACGTACGGCAGATGTTCCTAACTACATAAAAAGGGGCGTGTCTTCCCTACGCAATCAGCAAATACACATTGTAGGCGGAGGGAGGCATTCAAATGGTACAGTGTGGGCGGGGTTAGGCAGTTACAGACGACAAGGCGATATGTACGACCACAGATACGCAAGGAAAAGTTAAGGTAGGGTTTAAAACTCATAAATCAGCTAAATTACGTGCGTTCGAGGGGAGTGCATTATACTTATGATTGCGTAACAATGCTACGCGATCGTACTTAAAGGGAAGTCTGGATCTACCCAAATGATAATAGATTATGGTCATTTAAGACAGGCAGCACCCAATGGGATTAATCGTGATCCACAGGTCAAAGTGAAGATTCAGATGGACACATGCACAATCAATCCTAAACTTTCTTGTCTATATATGAGTCTTGCAGACGTCTCCTGTTCAGTGGTGAGCTATGTCCCTTTCAGGCTTTTTATATTTTGTAGGCACTCCTTGGTTCTCTGTGACAACATCCTCTATTAACAGACCCTCCAACATGACCCATTCCATTAGGTACAATTTGATCCGCTCCTGTGTTTCCAACTGTCACTCACCTGGTTTAAATGAACTAACTGATATTCAAAAAACTACTCTTCAACAAAGGTGGTTACCATAGTAACTGATAGCTGAAAATTGAGGAGCAGGGTATTTTGTACCTAATGGAATGGGTCATGTTGGAGGGTATGCGTTAAGTCTCACCAGTCCCAGTAATTGGCACTACCCTTCATCGGACCATTTTCGGGGCCCCTCTCCCTTTTTTTCCATAGGAATCTCTTGGAGCCTTCTAGTACATTCTGCCACCAAAATGTCAGTTATTTGTGGGCTTTATGCGGTGTCTGACTGCCCCTCCATGTTTCTAGTTCAGTCTGGAGCTCTAGTGTCTGGCCTGGAGCAATAGTTTGCAGTTTGTCCACTCCAAAATGGCCAACACAATTTGCAATTAACGTCTATGAAAGCATGCAGTAATATACCTGTGATTTGCAGAGTATTACATTATGGCCACTGCACTGCTACATGAGGGGCGGAGTCTTATGATTACTGCTCTGTAACATGAGGGGCGGAGCCTTATGGTCATTGTGCTACAACTTAAAGGGCAGAGTCTTATGGTCACTATGCTACTAGATGAGTGTGGGGCATTATGGCCACCGCACTACTACATGAGATACAGTTTTGTGGTCACGACACTGCCCCAGAGCATCAACTATCTCAGTGACATGCCTGTGAAACGCGTTGTCCGCTATCACCACCATTACCGCTACTGCAGTTCTTCTGCCGCCTCATTAATTATCCTGAGAAGTGTCTGCATTGCGATAACTTGTAGATCTTGCTTCAGGTCCTTCTTTTCATTTGGAAATGTGTGCATCTGGAGCATCTGCGCCATCAGCCTCTTTATTAGATTATAAGATGCAGTCGTATTGTATAACTCCTCGCTCTGCACAGCGCTGCCCCCCCGACACCTCATGCAAATGTTAGCAAAGCGCATTTCACTAGATCTGAATATAGCCACAAGACAAGAACAACCCTCCAGCTTTGCCCATCTTGGGAATTCCGCGGCCAGGTCTCATATCCATCTATTCAGACTTCTAAATTCCTGTTTTTATTTCCCTAAGATCTTCAAATCTTGTGTTGCGTACTTTCACAGAGACGGCGCGCTCGCCTCGATGCCAAAGTTACGACGAGCAATGTAACAAAACGCTTTTACTTCTCCAGGTCCCAGGAAACCTCGTGTCTGGCAGCGAACGTCAGGACAAGAATACAAATAGACTCCGATCTCTTGAAGTAAATTGTGATACATTCACTTATTTAGTCCCATTTGCCCGAAGGACGACAGGGTAGAGTCACATAACAATGATTAAAGAGAGTTTGTATAGAAGAATATAAAAAAAATCAATATGTAAGTATGAATTTGGACTCCTATATTTTCTACACGTCTCATTGGTTTAACATATAACAATCTATTGTTTGCAAAGTTGTTTTTATGTTAGGTGTAATTGCAGCTTTCCCTGTGATCATTCCATTACTAATAATCTTCCTCGTTTTTCCATGTTGTCGTATTAAGCTGGAGATACACTTTACCAATCCTCCACATCCATCTCCAGACCAGACTGTTTACACAATCCTACACCCAATCCATGATACACATATCTCCAATGTTACAGCAGATACAACACCCAATCCATGATACACACGTGTTCCATGTTACACAGATACAACACCCAATCCATGTACACACTTATACAATGTTACACAGATACAACACCCAATCCATGGAACACACGTGTTCCATGTTACACAGATACAACACCCAATCCATGATACACATTGTCCAATGTTACAGCAGATACAACACCCAATCCATGATACACACTGTCCAATGTTACACAGATACAATACCCAATCCATGATACACACTGTCCAATGTTACACAGATACACAGGGTCGGCAGAACACGGTAAGTGAGGAAAGGGGGCACCAAGCCAGAGAGGCGCTCCCCTCCGTCTGCTATCCCCTGTTGCCATAGGCGTCGGATGTGATGGAGACCGGCAGGCAGCTCATACAGGAGGCTCCTACATAAGTTGCCGCGGCAGTCACATAGAGCAGTGATGTCAGCTGCTCTGTGTAACTGCCTCAGACGCTCATACAGGAACTTCCTGTAGGAGCTGGAAGAAAGATTATACTTCCTGAAAGCGCCACCACTATATAAGCAGCACAAATATAACACAGGGGGTCCTATTGTCTCCCCACCCAGACCAATGAACAAAAAAGTCACAAGTCAGAAATATAGTCAACAGTAGATGTAACTTCTGTGCGCTAATAAATGTACAATGATTTTGAAAGTTCAATAATGATGTCATTCGGTAAATTGTTGAACAAAACCTCTGATCTTTTTCTTTCTTCGTTTGGATCTGAATGTTTTTGTAGAGCTTCGTCGTTTTGATATATATATAAAAAGAAAACAGAAACGATTCTCCTTGTGTGGTAACCTTTCAGTGGGTGATAATAGTAATAGTTAAAATACTACTCCCTTTTTGGCCCCTTGGGCTTGATGCATGTAACAAGGTCTTTATCCCAATGCTAGATCTGCAATTTCTTCTTCTTTTGGATGCTATTCCTGCATCCAAGTAAAGAAAAGAAGAGAATCCAATTGTGTAATGTATTCCAAACACCAATATAAATGAATATGGATTAAAAACCACTCACATGATAGCCCCTTGGGCTTAATTCATATCTCAGCCTATATCGCTGATAACCACCTTTATACTTCCATCGTTGGTGATCAAACTACAGGTATACACAAATCATCCTGGGAAGGGGTCTTTCACAAACGACTTTATTATTCTTCACATTAAAAAGTTGAAAAATGTACCCCTAAGGAGCCTGCTGAGATCGCCGCTGCCTTCACATGGGACAGATCAAAGAAGCAGGCCTTTGATAGTAAGAAGGGCCCGATAACCACGCTCCAATAGCCGATCCCCGAGAAAAACAGCCAGTCTACTCACAGAACTCCCACTTCACCAACGCGTTTCAGCTTAGTAAAAAAGCCTTTCTCATATCTTATTGTCACTATTGTTACTTATAAGTCATATTAATTCTGCACAGTTATTTTACACAACTACATCTTTTGTATTTATTTATTCATTTCTGTATTTATTTATGATTTCCCCTTCCAGTGAGTCAGTTAGATTGATTAGTGGTGATTGTTTTATAGTATAAATTTGTATAAGATCTTTTGATACAATATATCCGGTTTATATTTGAAGATTTTTTCTGACAAGTGCAAAAATCAATTTTATGGTGTGGCTTAGGGAGACCGCAGTTATATAACACCCACAGCTTTACAATGATTAAGGACACCTGGAAGATATTGCCGAAGATTTAAACTGGGCAGTATTCATCCCTGGATCTAACACTTGAGAAAGGGCTCCTTCCCGAAACGCGTAGGGTATCTAGGTCACACTGCTCTCCTCGCCTCCTGCTTGCTTCTATCGGGATCAGTTATCGTGTTCATCGCCGACGCCTCCCAGGATTCCAGGCACCGCCTCCAGACACCGGCAGTCACATTTACGGACTGAGGGAAGTGGACTATTTTTTGACTTTTCTTCTTTTTTGTGTCATCATATGTTTTAATATGTATTAATTAATAAATTGTGGTTTATATCCTTTGTCTCCTTATTAAGGACCTAAGGAGAGGATTTAGAAGAGAAGACTTTTGGTCTATCTGAGGTCTCCCTTTGATCTAATTGCGACTTGTCTGCTACTTTTATATATTGAGCTTTGTGACTCTTTGAACTTTATTTTTTTCACTGTTTCTTTGTATTGTTTTATCCTGAGTTTTTTAGACCAGAAGCACTAGGACATATGTGATTGCTGGAACTGTGGTATATATTTTTTCTATATTTTCCACCTTTTATTTTATTGATCTGGTGTTATTTTAGGGTAAATTTCTTATTTTTTATGGCATCTTAAACTGTGTAATTTCCCACATTTTTATTTTCAAACCTGATGGGACTTTATGGGTAATGCTGTTTCTTATTATATTCGGTTTTTGTATGAATTATTGATTGATTTTTATGACTTATTTTTTACTTTTTTTATTATCTTTTATTTAAATATTATATATTCTTTTTAGATTTAGCCTCTTCATATCCCCTTTTAGTTTTACCAACGCCAATACATACATTTTTCACTTGTGTATTTCTTTTAGAGTTGGGTCTCTATCTGTGTATCATTTGTGCTACAGGTATAGCGCTTTTTAGTGGTCTTTTCTCTTGTTAAAACTTTACATCAGAATCGGGATAAGAATTGGATAAAACAGTCACAGGATTGTTTACACTTGAACATTGATTGGGTGATTGACGGTTGGATCGGTTAATTTATAAGCAGGTTTCAAAATCATTTGACCCAACCAGTAGACCAGGATTGGATGTTATCAGCATTGTATGAGTGTACACACTTGGGCCAACAGGTTAGTCAGCAGTTTAGTTTGACGTAACTTAGAT
Source organism: Limnodynastes dumerilii (assembly GCA_011038615.1). Taxonomy (NCBI): domain Eukaryota; kingdom Metazoa; phylum Chordata; class Amphibia; order Anura; family Limnodynastidae; genus Limnodynastes; species Limnodynastes dumerilii. The sequence continues at coordinate 93,122 of WWET01002966.1, read as the reverse complement.
AAGTGTTATTTTCATGTTTTTCATCTCAGGTTAAATATTTAAATTGTGTCCCTGAAACTTTCTACATTTCTTTCTTTTATGACTGATAAACTGATGAATGTTGTTTTCTTTCCCCAGTACAGTGCAATAAATCAGACAGACTTTAATTCGGCTGTAAATGAATCAAACATTCCTTGTTGGTCCCTTGTTACGATCACCGCCACCAGCTTGATGTAGCGGATAAGGCTGCTACGTATGGACAGCGCTGTTTCCAGGCAGTGTGGCTCCCAGGGACTTATATGATCTTATAATACACCCCCTCTTGCCGCAGATATTTTCTAATATATCGCTGTTTTGTAAAACAAAGGACCTCAGATTAGCTTCAATCTTGGCGACAAATTCTAACAACATATTAAATCAAAGGAACAAATAAATGAAATACTATAACAGCAGCTCCTTCCAAAAGTGTTACAAGCTATAACACACATGTGGCAACACTCAGCCTCTGACAGCTGTCTACAGAAGTGCAGAGCAGTCGGCGGCCAATCGAGTGCAAAGGCGCACTGCGAGTCCAATCAACATCCTCCTCCCAAGCTCTCAGCCACCTTCTTTTCCACCCCTGCAGTTCTACATGGTTTTGTCCTGGTGTAACTTTCCACCTGTTTTCCTCTTATCTTCACACTCTGATCATTGGGATAATGATAATAGATTTACTGGGTGTGGGCCTCTATTTAGAAAGGGCCGTTCTCTCCCAGCCATTGCTGACTGGGAAATGGATTGCTTTGCCTTAGAAGACGGTGCTCCGAATGCTAAGTATCAATTTACCCCAACCCTTTCCCTAATCCTTACCCTAACCCTTCCCTTCCATTACCCTAACCCTAACCCTCTCTTCCCCGCAGCCTGACCCTAAGACTCCCCTCCCCACAACCTGACCCTAAGACTCCCCTCCCCACAGCCTTACCCTAAGACTCCTCTCCCTGCAGCCTAACCCTAAGACTCCCCACCCCACAGCCTGACCCTAAGAC
>WWET01002966.1:68020-90327 GCA_011038615.1 Limnodynastes dumerilii | reverse complement strand
GGGGGGGGGGTGGGGGAGGACAAGAATTTAGCTCAATTTTGTTACCTAACTCTCTTAAATTTGAACATGGACCATGGACCTGATCCGGAGTTTTAGCACAACGGGAGCGCAAATCTGCTTTTCAAACTGTGTGTGACAGTTCCGCCATTAGCAGGCTTTGAAATGGATGTGATTGGCTGAGGGGTGTGATCCCAATCTGTACACAGTTGCATGTTTCAAAAGTAGTTTTCATTTTGTTGCTTTAGCACAGATTAAAACATTGTGAGTCCCGGGTCCGAACGGCTGCTTTTAGAAATAGAGACAGACGAAAGTTCCTTTTCGGCTGTCTCTATTTCGAATGGAAGTCATTTTATATATTTTTTTATGAATGGCTGAGTGAGGCGATCGGCAAACTCCGCCATTTATTTTTACTGCAGACCCAGCGCTGACAGCTCCGGAGAGGTAAGTAACCTCTCCGGGAACTTTTAGTGTTAGAGGGGTTAGGGTTAGACTCTTAGGAAGGGAAGGGAGGGTTAGGGTTAGGGCCATAAAAGAGAATGGTTATGGTCAGGCTGTGGGGAGGGGCGTCTTAGGGTTAGACTAGAGAAAAGGGAGGGTTAGGGTCAGGCTAGGGAGAAAGGAGGGTTAGGGTCAGGCTGCGGTTAAGGGAAGGTTAAGGTTAAAATTAGGGAAAGTTTTTTTGCACCTATCGGAGCACCATGTTCGGTGCTCAGGGATTGATTGCTATGCCTCATCGAGGCATAAGCAATCGATATCCCAGCCAGTTATCCCGGCCGTTCCAAGCAGAGACCCACACCCAATTAAAACCCCCCCCAAAAACTTTTAGCGTTATGTGAAGAAATGTCTGAGTAAAATGTGCGTTAATATGCTTCTCTTCAGAGGGAAGGACATCAGTATAGCGTTGAGTATGCAGAGTCTGTTTATTAAAACATCATTTGTTCTTGAATTTATCCATTTAATATTTGTAAAATGTATTTGGTGGTTTTATAACTAAGAAAAGGGACATTTAATGAAGAAAAATCTCCTAAATCTTTCACTTTCAAGCGTCCCTGAGGTGGTGCAGGATTTTAGGAGGAAGCACAGGGAATCCGGGCTGATTCTGCACTCGTTGTCACACTAAACCACCCGTTATCTCATTTAAATATAGTGGAACAAGCTCGTTCCACTTGCACAGAGCAGATGGGAACGGACGCAGGCGAATGGGTAGCTTTTTTGCGTCCTACTTTCGGTGATCGCTCCCATTGGGAGGTATAAGTGTAACTCTGGATCTGCTCCAGGATGAACGTACTTTACTTTTGGCACTACATGAAGGGTATGACTAATTGAAAATCTGCGACTGTCTGCTATAATGAGGCTACTCTCTGATGTGAAATAGAATGGAACAATTAAATCATTTACAACAGAGACAAAGAAATGGACTTAAATTATGGTAAAAATGTAAGAATTAAATCAAACGCCTTCACAAAAACTGACTACTGTGGTGCCAGAAAAATGTACATTTTGGTCAGTTTTTATCTGCTGATGAAGTTGCTAAATAAATTATGTGTTGGGTGCTAGGAATGAGTATTAATCCGTGAATAAATTTACAAGATCGGCGGTCACGCAGAAGTGATGCATTGCGTAGAGAAAGCAACAATGACTAATCTGACTTCATTACATAAACCTCACAAAATGGAAGTTGCTCAGATCAGTTTATAGGTAATGGGCCTGATCCAGAACTACGCGTCGGAGCGAATTTACGCATGGCGGAGACGCAAAATTGCTGTTTAGAACGCACTGCGCATGCGCACCATAGAAAATACGCACATTCACATAGCGTAATTGTGAACGTATGGGCCATTCACGTATATGTCACGTAAATACTTACGTGTGGGCGTGCCAAATTTACGTTACACGAAAATACGTCTGAAATACGTGAAGTAGGCGGGGGTGGTATTTAAAGTGTACAGTATGGGCGTGCTTAGCTGCGTAAATTCGTTCAGCCCATACGTACGCGTGCGTATGACAGCGGTTACGTTGGAAAAAGTTAAGGTGGGGTTTGGGAAGCGTATCTTGACAAAATACGTCCATGAAAGGGGTGTGCCGAGGGGAGTGTAGCGAACTTACGTGCACGAAAATACGCTACGCGAATAAACGTACACGTAGTTCAGTTCTGGATCTACCCCATTAAGTTTATTAGCAACTTTCTCCTTGAGGACTTAAGTGCACAACTACTGCTTGGGCCAGATTTACTAAGCTGCGGGTCTGGAAAAGTGGAGATGTTGCCCATAGCAACTAATCAGATTCTAGCTCTCACTTTCATATTACATACTGAAGAATGTCAGCTAGAATTTGATTGGTTGCTATGGGCAACATCTCCACTTTTCCAATCCCGCAGCTTAGTAAATTTGGCCTCTTGTCTTAATAAATTTGTGTGAGTAAAAGAGTCATTGGGCTTGATCCAGAACTACGCCGATGCGCTGTGCTTACTAAAGCGCAGTGTATCGGCGTTCACTCTCCCCGACACTCCCCCTGTGCAGGTATATTTTCCATCACTTGCGCCGGCTGAAGGCTACCCTAACTTCAGCCAGCCTAAAAATGGAAAATATGCTCGCACAGGAGCGTTGGTACGCTAAGCCCTCCCTCCCTCATTAAACTAACTCCCCCCGCCCACCTTCACTAACCTTAACGTAGTAACACTGGGGGATGCCCCCTCCAGCGTCACTACGCTGTTCCTACGGATGCCCGATCGTTGATCAGGCGTTGCCGTAGCTACACCGGGCAACATCTGCCCAGCGCATGCGCCGATTGGCTTTTCAGGCGATCTTACGTCTGCCGTAGCTAGTACGGCGGGCGTAGTTCTGGATCAGGCCCATTGAGACTAGAGGCCAGATTTACTAAGCTGCAGAAAAGGAAAAGTGGAGATGTTGCCCATAGCAACCAATCAGATTCTAGCTCTCACTTTCCTATTACATACTAAAAAATGTCAGCTAGAATCTTATTAGTGGCTATGGGCAACAGCTCCACTTTTCCTTTCCCGCAGCTTGGTAAATCTGGCCCTTTGTTTGTTGATAGTATTTATTGTACATCTCTCATAGAAATTAAAGGAGTTGGTTCCATAAAAAGTTGGCCAACCAATCAGACTTCTTTCTTTGTCCTCTGTCATTTGTTGGAACATGACCATCCTGACCAATTAAGTACAGCCCCTATGTCTGTGTGTTGACTTCCATTGGTAAGGACTGAGATTGGGGAGCTATGTCTCCAATATAAAAAATGGTTCATTAGCTACAAAAGCCTTATGGAAAATAATGACTATTCAGTGGATTGTCATTAACTAGTCAGAGAGATACTCTTAGATTAAACTCAATGCAAACATAAACTGTGCAATTTGAATTTGCATTGATTTTATTGAAAGAGCAAAACAATTATAGCAAAAGGGATACATAAACAGACATCCTTTCCCCCCTCTTACCTTCCTCCCCTGTATGTCTCCAACCATCCTTTCGCCCCCTCTTAACCTTCCTTCTTTGTATGTCTCCAACCATCCTTTCATCCCCTCTTAACCTTCCTCCCTTCTATGTCTCCAGTCATCCTTTCACCCCCTTTCACCTTCCACCCCTGTATGTCTCTAGCCATCCTTTCACCCCCTCTTACCTTCCTCCCTTGTATATCTCTAGCCATCCTTTCACCCCCTCTTACCTTCCTCCCTTGTATGTTTCCAGCCTTCCTTTCACCACCTCTTACCTTACTCCCTTGTATGCCTCCAGCCATCCTTTCACCCCCTCTTACCATCCACTCCTATATGTCTCTAGTCATCCTTTCACCCCCTCTTACCTTCCTCCCTTGTATATCTCTAGCCATCCTTTCACCCCCTCTTACCTTCCTCCCTTGTATGTCTCCAGCCATCCTTTCACCACCTCTTACCTTACTCCCTTGCATGCCTCCAGCCATCCTTTCACCCCCTCTTACCATCCTCCCTTATATGTCTCCAGCCATCCTTTCACCACCTCTTACCTTACTCCCTTGTATGCCTCCAGCCATCCTTTCACCCCCTCTTACCATCCTCCCTTGTATGTTTCCAGCCTTCCTTTCTCTCCAGGCCCCAGACATTCCTTTGCTGGTATCAAGTATGCGCGGATTCGCAAAAATATGCAACTAAGTGGCAAGTGCGGTCCAATGACACTCCCTTCGTTCTTACGGATTTTAGCTGACTTCCGCCTCCATAGGCCTACCTTTGCTCTCTGTGCGCATATTTGTGGGGATTTTGTTAAAGTGTGTGCATACAAAGCTAGCCCTGCCCACAATGCCCTATTTACATGCCTTCCCACACCCTCTTTTCTTAACTTCCTACTTATGGAGTACTGGCACGCCCCTTCTTATGGATTTCATGAGGCACGGAGTTAACCTCTGTGTGTAACAGGTCTCTGTGCATAACATCTGGATGGTACATGCGCAAATTGCTAAAAATCACCAAGACACGCACGCGTCCTGCATATATTTAGGTATGTTATTAAGTGTGATTCCGGTCCCCAGTATCTATGTCTGTGCTGTGGCTGCACTCCTGGATGGCAGCTCTTAATTAAGTTAAGCATAGCAGCCGCTTCTTTCAGTCGGTATATACCCCCTATGGACACCTCAGGGCCTGGGGCACCCTGCAATGGACCCAGGTATTTAGTGCCCCCTCCCCACCTCTCGGCACCCCTGCCTATAACACATTAGAACAGTGTAATAATGCTTGGCACAAATCTTACACTAAATTGAGTGAATTAGGGTATAGGGTCAGTCCCATATTGCATTCAGCCAATCTGAGTTCATATTAGTAAAGTCCTCCAAGCATATATAATTTGAGCAGAAGGGCCTATGCCAGGGTGGGACAGGTACAAAAGAATATGTCCAGAACTAAAAAACATACTGTAACCGTGTCTGTTTTCTAATTATGCGCAGTATTAAAACCTGTAAATTACTTTCTAACAATCCGTTATATGCATCAAACTATGTACTTAGGGCCTGGAATGGTTTCACTTAAGCGATTTTCACAAGTGACGATTACACATAATTATCACAAGTGTCTCCTTATAAAGATTTCATTACTGAGTCCCCCATATGGTGTTAATGTAAGGAAAGTGGTTCTGAGTGGGGGAAGGATCATTCAGACGCTCACTACATGATCACACTGTGCTTTTATTAGTTCAGATGTCTTCATCGTGATTATAAGACACTGAACAATGATAGGAATCGTCTGTGGACTGTTCCCCCTCCCTGCAGAACTTATACTCCACCTGGTTCATTTTATAAGTACAGTGTAAGGTCACCGGATAACCGTATAGCGAGCGCCGTGAAAGCACCCCATGATACGAGCCAGTCTTTCATTTAATGCACAGCTAGAACATGGTGACTGGTCCATGGGTGATTACCAGAGCAGCTCTCCTGAATAATCACCAGGTTATTGAAGTCAAGGAAAGGAAACAGAGCATCGGGTCAGAGTGTTCCGCTCATCCACTCTACTGCGCTCAGCCGTTATCACTCAAACAAATGTAGATTTCAGGGGGGAAAAAAGTTGTTTAGTTTAAAAATGTTAAATTTCCAAATATGTTTTACATATCCTGCGACTGTTCAGAATATGTACGAGAAATACTTCATACTCTGGAGAAAGAGAGATAACAAGACTGAGGGAGGACAAAAGAAGAGAGAGGAGGAGAGAGAGAGGGGGGAGAGAAAAGGGGGTAAGAGAGAGAGAGGGAGAAAGAGAGAGAGAGGGGTAGCCCTCCCATATGACAAACACATCGTCGATGTATCTTGACCACAGGGCAACATGTGGCATAAATTCCTCCAGTTTGTACACATGTTGGGATTCCCACCACCCCAAAAATAAATTTGCGTACGTGGGTGCACAAGCCGCGCCCATTGCCGTCCCCTGTAACTGGACATAATATTTTTGGTCAAACGTAAAGTAATTGTGGGAAAGTACAAACTGGAGTAGCTCCAGAAGAAAGTCAGAAAGGTCCCTATCGTTCTCATTCATCAAAAAGAACGAGACAGCTGCTACACCCAGGTCATGCCTTTACATCAAGTGATTTATTTGTCATGCAACGCAACGGTGTTTATTATATTAAGGGGACTTTGTGGTGAAATGCGTTGGTTTAGATGACGTCATTATGATGGCATGTTAGGGAATTGGTATCTAGAACTTATTAGAACAGGAAGCAGAATTCATTGACATCTGTCACTGGGAAGGTTAGGGTCAGGCTGCAGGGGAGGGAAGGTTAGGGACAGTCTGCGGGAGATAGAGGGTTAGGGTCAGGCTGTGGGAGATGGTGGGTTAGGGTCAGGCTGCAAGTAAGGGACGATTAGCGTCAGGCTGCCAGGAAAGGAAGGTTAGAGTTAGGGTAGTGAGAGGGGAGTGTTAGGGTTAGGCTGCCAGGAAAGCAGGGTTAGGGTTAGGGTAGTGAGAGGGGAGGGTTAGGGTTAGGCATATGCAATCAAAATCCCTCCCAGTTCGCAATTGGCTGGGAGGAAATGGCTGATTATAAAATCAGCCATTCGGACCGGAGCCCCACACCTGTTTTAGGGTTAGGCTGCGAAGAAGGGAGGGTTAGGGTTAGGGTCTGTCTACACTAACTTTTCCCTAACACTAACCAATCCCGTCCCGCAGCCTAACTAACCATCTCCTAACCCGAGCTATCGCTGTCCAGCAGCCTAACCTTAACCATCTCCTCTCCGCAGTCTAACCCTAACCATCCCTGTCCAGCAGCCTAACCTTAACCTTCCCCTTTCTGCAACCTAACCCTAACCATCCACATCCCATAACCTAAACTTAACCCTCCCCTATCCGCAGCCTAACTTTAAACATCTTCTAACCCGAGCTATCACCATCCAGCAGCCTAACCTTAACCATCTTCTCTCTGCAACCCAACCCTAACCATCCCGTTCCTGTATCCTAACCTAAATTTTTCCCTAACCAATCTCGTCCTGCTGTCCAGCAGCCTAACCTTAACCATCTCCTCTCAGTAACCCAGCTCTAACAATCCCCATCCCTTATTCCAACCTTAACTTTCTCCTAATCCTAACCATCCCCGTCCAGCATCGTAACTTTTACCATCCCCTAACCCTAAATATCCCCGTTCCGCATCCTAACCTTAACATCTCCTCTCCGTATCCTAACCTTAACTCTCCCCAACCCCAACCTTAATCCTCCCCTCTCCACAGCCTAACTTTAACCATCCCCTAACACTAGCCATCACTGTCCGCAAGCCTAACCTTAACCATCTCTTTTCCATAGCCTAACCCTAACCATCCCCATCCAGCAGCCTAACCTTAACCATCTCCTCTCTGCAACCCAGCCTTAACCATCCCCTTCCCATATCCTAACCTTAACTCATCCCTAACTATACCCCTCCCAGCAGCCTAGCCTTAACCATCTACTCTCCACAGCCTAACCCTAACCATCCCTATTCAGCAGCCTAACCATAACCATCTCCTCTCTGCAACCCAACCCTAACCATCCTCTTCCCATATCCTAACCTTAACTCAACCCTAACCCTAACTATAACCCATCCAGCAGCCTAGCCTTAACCATCTACTCTCCACAGTCTAACACTAACCATCCCCATCTAGCAGCCAAACCTTTACCACTGGGAACAAGTACCATGCTGAAATGGGAAATTTCGACATTGTACACATTGTACCCGCACCGATACAGTCACAATGAATCTGTCAGCTGTGCACCGCAGGAATTCTCTTCTGTACTGGTTGCTAGTTTATGTGTCCCCTCTTACTATAAATCAGGGTTGCCGACTTTTGACAGCTTCCCTCCGGGAGAGCCCATAGAGAAGCTAGAAATGCTGGTGGGGGCGGGGCTTAATGACATGATTTATGCAAATTGTGTCATTAACCCCCACTCCCTGTCATTACTACACTACACTACACTACCTGATTCATACTTACCCGGTTTATAGCAGAAATAGTGATCGGGATGGGGCTTGATGGCACAAATTGCATCATCAAGTCGCTCCCTGGCCCTAGCAACACTAGTATTCTAGTCTCTTGCAGGAGATTCGCAGGCTCTCCCGGGATACCTGAAGAACTGCCCGAATTTCAGGAGTCTCCCGGACATTCCAGGAGAGTCGGCAACTCTGCTATAAATTGACTACGTCCCTCCACCCCTTCCCGCACTCAAAATGCTCCTATGAATGAATGCAGGCAGTTGCAGCAGGGTTGCGTTCGCGTCTCAGTCACCGCCTTTGCGTGTGCTTGTGTTATGAACAATACGCAGAGATGGGCGTGTATCCAAATGTGGATGAGGTCCTGAGCCGCGTCAGTTAAAGATAAACCTTTCTTTCCCAATGGATCTATAATCTGTCAGCTCACGGACATTACAGAAAATCGTCACACAATGCTCCGAAGCCGAATCCGTATTTTAATTGCGCTGACATTTCCACAGCGACGCTCCATTATCAGTAATGACAAAGAAAGCGACTGAAATTTGCATTTAGATGGAGAGATTTTGAGAGAGAAAGATGTCATATAGAGACTAATAACATCCAATCTATTGCAGAACGCGTTGCCTTGTATCACCGCGCAATTGAATTAGGATGTGTCTCACACTGCCGAGCGCCTCTCCCCTGCACACAGATGCTCCTTCTGATGTTCCCCCCTGTTGTCCGTCTGTGCATGGAACACATGAAGCAGATAAGTTGTGTCGGGGAGACGATCGCTGAGGCTACATAGTGTATATAGCATGAATCCGTACTGCGCATGTTCAGAAGGGAGTGCGCAAAACTGCTCCCCCTGCTGTAAGATTTTGAAAGTGGCACCTATCAGCTAAGCAGTACAGCTGTGTGGCGCATCAGGACATAGAGGGCGCCATAGAGCAGCACCGCTCAGAGGGGATGAGGTGGCCAGTCCAAGTGCCCGTATTTCGAATATGATACAGCCGCTAGCTGAATATGAAGGGGAACCTATTTACCTGTTCCCAATAGTAAGAGGCTGTGGGTGAAGATCAGGGTTAGGTTGCGGCAACTACAGTGGTCTAAGGCTAGGGTTAGGGCTTAAGAGGAAGGTTAGGGTTATGCTGAGGGGCCTGGAGGGTTAGGGTTAGGCTGTGAGGCCTGGAGGGTTAGGGTTAGACTGCAGGGTTAGAGTTAGGCTGCGGGTCCTGGAGGGTTAGGGTTAGGCTGTGGGGCCTGGGGAGTTAGGGTTAAACGCTGGGCATGGAGGATTAGGATTAGGCTGCGGGGCCTGGAGGGTTAGGCAGTGGGACCTGGAGGGTTAGAGTTAGGCTACAGGGCATGGAGGGTTAGGCTGCAGGACATGGAGGGTTAGGGTTAGGCTGCAGGACATGGAGGGTTAGGGTTAGGCTGCAGAGAGTAGAGGGTTAGGCTGCGGGGCATGGAGAGTTAGGGTTAGGCTGCGGGGCATGGAGGGTTAGGCTGCGGGACATGGAGGGTTAGGGTTAGGCTGCGGGGCATGGAGGGTTTGGGCTGAAGAAGGGGATATTAGGATTGGTCTGTGGGAAACAGTGTGTTAGGGTTCTGCATTGGTGTAAACCCCACACAAGTAATGGGAGGTAGGAGGGAGTGTGACCCAGAATCCAATACACCTACAGCTCTGGATTAATACACAAGTACAGCAGGAAAATCTCCCGCATTTGGCCACTGCCAAAAACGATACTATTAAACCCTGCCCCTGAGGTCACAGCATTGCGACTCCATGGGGCAAGATGATGGCATTGGAAACGGTCTTTGGGCCTGACCCGAGGCAATGGCCTGATCCAGCTAGGCTGTAATTCCCCTGTTTAGAAGGTTGTGCGCATGCACTATAGTTACGGCCACCGGCTGTTACGAAAAGGGGGCTTTCCCCCCTCTACGCATGCCGTATCTCCGCCGTCAAGATAGGCAAATTAGGGAACGGGGCGGGGGAAGCCCCATTACAATCAGCAAAGCAGCCGTAAGGCCTCAGAGCTGATCGTGATAGTTAGAGTAGGAATCTGGGCATGTAAGTGTCTAGATTTAAGCCCGACAGCGGGGAATGCAAGGGGCATACACTCCCCGCTACGAACGCGGCCGTACAGACCTCGGATGGCCTTAATGCACCCGTAGGTCTGGATCCGGCCCTTTATCTCCAGAAAACAAAGTCTTCACCATTTAGAAAGCTATGATCATCCGCCTCTGCGCTCCTGATCGCCGGCCCGCTCTAATGAATGATGATAGCTGTATTTACTAAGTATCGATACTCTATATAACGCCATCTGAAGATGTCATTAGTGTAAGTATTCCAGCGGTAAGTAGTAATAGCTCTTATTAGAGAGAGGAAAGGGGGAGACCGCTGGAATACACAGATTTTTTTTTTTCAATGATTAAAATAAATAAATAGTTTCATACATTAAAATGAAAAAAAAGATAAAATAGTAAAGAAAACATGACACTAACCTGTCTCTGAAGTCCTGGAGATGAAGTCCATCTTCCGACCATGGCGGGAGCTCGCCGGAGGGGTAAGTATTCGTAAATAACGCCATCGATGTTTCCAGGCTGGCTGCAAAGTGCGGCGAGCCTGGATTACTTAAATAGCGCTCAATGCACTATTATTAGTATATGGAGCCCTATTAGCGATAGATCACTTTTATACATCGCGTTTACAGTAATTGGCAGGTACAGCCTTTGGTTAGTTGGATATATTAGACTCCTAAATGTGAGGGATATTAATAGCAGAGAGCAGGGAATGAGATGACAGGGCAGACGATTCGATGGTTTGTGTCTCATAATTCAGTGATTCTCTGTCACTTTTAATAAACTGAGGTGGGATTCTAGGCCTTGTGTCAGATTAATTGTGGATTAAACAATATATTTCTCTTCTCCCTTTTATGCTGTTGCTCTGATCCTTCCTTTGAGGCTCTGTTATTATGGAATGTGACAGCTCTTTCATACATGCTTATTAAGGTGCAGAATTACTGGGTCACACGGAGAAAAGGCTTCGTGCCTTAAAGGGTACCTGTCGCCTCTGAGACGCTGCCTCTTCCTTTGCATAGACATTTCTGGCTGAGACATTTTTAAATGCAAAAGATGTTGGTTGTTAGGAGAAAGCTGGTGGGTGATTAATCGCATGAGAACATTTCCTTGGATTCAACAGGTATTATAAAATCTGCAGGCTCTTAACACAAGCTCCTGACCTTCACACAGGATTAATCTGCGGGTCAAGGTGAACGTCTTCCCTCCTGATGTCGTCCAATGAGAGATGTTTCTGTCGCCATGGACGTAACTTGCTATAGTAAATTGTGTGTATGTAGGTTCCATTCCTACCAGGGCTGTATCTATGCTGAATGCTCCTATTTTCTGTAATATTAAATATTTCAACAGCTGTTTTTACAAATTGCACTGGGAAAACAATATATGTTGACTCGATGGGCCTGATCCAGACCTACGCTCGGGTGCGTTTTCATGACGGGCGTGAGCGTAAAAACAGCCATTTGTAGTTACTGTGCATGCGCAGAGCAGATGCTACGCTCATGTTACGTTTCGAAATTCTGAGCGTATGGGCCTTGATCGTAACACCTGTAAATATGGGCGCAGGGGCGTTTTAAGAAGCGAGGGGGCACGTGTGCAGGATTTGCACATGGGCCCCCCCCCTTCCCTTACCTGAGACGGGACTGTCCAGATTTTCTGGCAGAAAAGGGGATGGGGCTTGATGGCGCTGTAAGCCCCACCCTCTTTTCGCCCCACGGGTTGGGACAGTCCCACCGCAAGGGAAGGGGGGACTCATTTGGCATCTATTTCTTCCCTCCGGAAGATATTAGAGGGAAAAAATAGACGCTGAATGGCCCCTCTTCCCCTGCCAACCCAGGGTGCAGGATGATTGCCACAGGACCCCCTGTTCTGAGGGGCCCGTGTGCACTGCACACCCTGTACCCATTATAGATACGCCAATGAGTGGGCGTATCTGCCATACGAAATCCGTAAATACACACCGAGGGCAGGGTGAGGCATTTAAATCATACAGTATGGGCGTGCTAAGCGTCGTAACTACGACAAAGGCAAAACTAAGTACAACCGAGGGGAGTGCATCGTAGGTACGCTGGTGTAAATACGCACATGAGAGTTTCATGACCGTAGGTCTGGATCAGGCCCGATATTATTAACATGTTTTCTAAATTATAATATTTTAGTAATCAAATTTTTTTTATTGAAAGGTTATTTGTCCAGGATTACTGATATATTAATTGAATATTAAACATAATACAGGCCAAAATGTATGTAAGTTATATGGTATCAGAAAGGTCACAAGATACATATGAAAAAAAAAAGAAAACATACAGTTAGACTCAGTTAAACCTTTCCCCAAAATTCTGCCATAAATGGTGGGAAAGTACATGCATGATGGGCCCACCTGCTGGGGAAAGATAAATACGGCTTTAGAAATCATTAAAACTTTTTGCTGCTCATTTAGCCCTCCATAGTTTTTACATAATTTGGTTTCCCTTCACACGAATCAAATATATTTATTTTGCGTCGCTACTTAGCTTTTGTAGCTGGTGATTTAAGCTCCTTTAAAGCAGACTTTTCATATTCAAGACTCAGAGGTCGATCTAGAAGTGAGCGTTTGCCAGCTGACGAGACGTTTCTCTGCGTGATTTGTTGCGCATGCCCGAACTGAGAACATTCATGTGTGATCCGGGTCTGAGCAGCTGAACAGCTTAAAAAAAGGACTGTTTACATAAAAAGATTTGCCCCAGCCCCATGTCTAAGGCCAGAGGGGTGACCTTCCACGGTCTACAGTTGTGCTCAGGTAAGACTCTCTCTAAATAAGGGACAATCCGGCCATAAATGGTGGTAAACTGCAAGCATGGCCAGCCCGCCTGCTGGGGAAAGCTGAATAGGGCTTCAGAAATCATTAAACCTTTGTTTACTTACCAATTAGCTACAAGCAGCTTCCTACACAGATCAGATAATGGGTGATGTCAGTTTCATTGTTTGAGTTAGCAGCTATTAATTGGTAAATAAACAAACCTTTAATGATTTACTAATATTCTGCAACCTAACTCTCTTGCCATGTCTGTAAATGAGCATCTTAGAATGAAAAGCCGCCACTGATCATCTCTGTATTTCTTATACTCTTGCGTTAGGATCTGACACTTCGATTGCCATATAACAGGTGAGCAATGGCGGCCGCTGCATTGTACCTGTGTTACATAATTTCTGCATACAGCAAGAATTTTATTTTATGTTTTTATTAAAAATGTTAAATCTTTATCATTACTTTGTGAAATTTACATTCCAACAGAAGCTCACATTAATCAGAATCTCTATTTACAGTCAGCGTTACACTTCATAAGCCTGCTCATGCACAACGGATTTGGCTACGTAGTTGCTTTGCGCTTAGCTGCTGGGCGCCAATACGCTATGTGCTCGCTATCCAAAGGACACCGCAGTTTGCGCCTTTGTGATCGCACGCAGCCCGCCCCAACTTTTATAGACCCATCCACGGCAAGCACGCTGCATTAGGATTTCCGAGCACCTCTCGATCGGGCCCGCAACGTGGGAAGTTTCAAATAAATCACTCTGTAACCTAACTTTTTCCTATTATAAAATCCTCCGTATCATCTTCCTTTCCTCTATATTCTCCTACTCAGCTATTCATCGGGCTGAAATGACTCTGGAACATTTGCATGTGTGAAATTGCAGGTCTACGAACGACTTTCTAGTTCACAAGTGATAATAGAAGACTGAAAATCCAGCTCTGAATCAGAGTCAGAAATCCATTTCCTCGTACAGTTACAATGTGATCCGTCATTTCACATCTCGCCAATGTCAAGTGCGGTATTACACGGGGCTGCCTGAGCAAGCAGAGGCTAAACCCATCTGTTCAATAGTCAATTAAAATCTCAAAGCCCCATCTGTAACACTAAATGACATTGTTTACTAGGTACAGAACTTGTCAGACTAATCCGGAGACACGGGTCCATAAGATTGGACTCTCGGCGGCTGCTAAGGAGGACAAGGCTTTAAATAAAGATTGTGGAGCCCAAAAAGCTTCAGCAATGAGTGAAAAGTCAATTATAAACCCACTGTGCCATCCTGGCGATCAATAGCCTTGTCTGCGATAGAGAAATATTCGCCAGATGAAATTCTTGTTATCTCAAGTGACTACAGCAACAGAATCATCCTCTAGTAATGACATTATTTTATGTGACAATCAGTTTTAATACATTAATTATTAACCACCTGACAGGGCCATCTTTTCCACTGGGCACAATGGGCAAGTGCCCATGGCCCCACAAGTATAGGGGCCCTTGAGCACTGCTGCCTGGCCCCAGCTGTCAAGACTGTCCTGCATTTCTGCTGGGGAGCTGGGGTAATACCTAGTTCCCTGGGGGCCACCAGTGAAAGCCACAAGCAGCTGCTCCACCTCTTACTGAACGGATCTGAGCTTCCACTAATCTCCCCGGCCACCATGCACCATGTGTATGCAGTCACACAGCAACACAAACATATAGCGGCTAGAACTCCTGACACGCCACGCGGCTGCACTGCTTTAACAAGCCAGCACTCGGCACAGCCATACTGTAGTTCTTGGCACTGTATGTCTGTGTCTGCATACCCATCACAGTGATGGTGGTGTGACCTGCAGAGAAAAAGCACAATGGCGGAAAGAAATAGACTGGACATACAAGGAAGGGACAGAAGGGCTGGCTGGACATACAAGGAGTAGACGGGAGGCTGGTTGGACATACAAGGAGAAGACAGGAGGTTGGCTGGACATTGAAAGAGGAGACAAGAGGCTGGCTGGACATACAAGGAGGAGGCAGAAGGGTTGGCTGGACATACAAGGAGGAGACAGGAGGCTGGATGGACATACGAGGAGACAGGAGACTGGCTGGACATACAAGGAGGGGACAAAATGCTGACTGGACACACAGAGAAGAAGAGTTTGGATGGTAGTACATACAAGGAAGGGACAGATGGGCTGGCTGGACACACCCAGAGGAGGAGGATGGATGGCTGTAGAGACACACAAGAAGGGGCAAAAGTGTGAAGGAGGGCACAGTGTTATAACAAAGAGGAAACATTGTGATAATAAAGGGGCAGCAGTGTGATGAAGGGACACAATGTAGGAGGGTACAATGTGATGAATTATCTTTTTTATCATAAAAGCTAATAATGTTCAAATGTTTTGGTTACATTTTTATTCCTGTAAATTCATGTTGATTGTCCTTCGCTACAATAAGCCAGAAAAGGAGGGTCTGAAGGTTACTTAGGCTCATCACTCTATTGTTCTCCTGTATAAGTATTATGGATATTAGAAGTCATCTGGGAATCAGTATAGAAAGTCATGGTCCAGAGCAGCAGCTCTCAGACTTCAGGTATGGATGATTGGTAAAATCCCTTTTAAAGAATTTGTACATCTGTGAATATGTATGCCATTCTTTGGCCACTAGTGGCCACCCTACAGCGTAGCCATCCTCAATTCTCCCCCCTCTCCTTCCTACTCCTGGATCCTCCCCGGGCAGTGCAGAGGACAGTTAAATTAACTCCTTTGTTCATGCATCCACATTGGTATCGTCACCTTCTCCTCTCATTAATGACTGTGCGATTTGCAGGTCCATAAGGGGATGGGACTTGTGAAGAGAGTGTATGTCTATGCATATGTGTGCACTGATTGCTCAAATATGCAGAGACATCAGTATCGCTAACTGTATCTCTTACTGAGAGCTTCAGCTGTCAATGAGACATGTAACCGGGGGAAGAAACCAGGTAAGTGAAAGGACAGAAGGGAATAAGAAAATAACAATAGAAAGTAATTAAATGGGAGATGGGTGTAGAGGGAACAATGGGGAGAGAGAGTTATAGTAAGGAGAGAGAGGTAAAAAGGGAACAGTAGGGAGAGGCATAGAGGGAACAGTAAAAAGAGAGGAGTATAGAGGGAGGAGAAGGGTATAGAGGGAGCAGTGGGGAGAGGAGTATAGAAGCAGTAGTGCGGAGATAGTATAGAGGGAGCAATGTGGAGAGGTGTATAGAGATAACAGTGGTGAGAGGAATATAGAGGGAGCAGTGGGGAGAGAAGTATAGAGGGAATAGAGTAGAGAGAGGTGGGAGCAGTGGGGAGAGAAGTATAGAGGGAATAGAGTAGAGAGAGGCATGGAGGGAACAGTGGGGAGAGAGAAGTATAGAGAGAGCAGTGGGGAGAGAGAGGTATAGAGAGAACAGTGGTGAGAGAGGGGTGTAGATGGATCAGTGGAGAGAGGGGTATAGAGAGAGCAGTGGGGAGAGAGGGGTATAGAGAGAGCAATCATCTATTATATAAAACACTGCCCCCTAGCGACCAAATGGTCATTAGGAGCAGCACCGCGAAAGAAAAGAAGCATGTCCCTAACGTGGCAAGTCCAGTAGAGCCAGAGACCCGGACGAGTGACTCCAATCAACCGGAACCAAGACTCCAATCAAGTGCAGAAGTTTCAACACATCCAGCACCGCTTCCCAAGACAGATGACAGCAAACGGTGAGTGCCCCATACTTAGGATAGGAGACGGTGACCACCGGAGGTAAGTGCACACGTTTGGGAACATAATTAGTTACACACACTACACACAGCACAGCATGGTTAGAAGCCTTACCATGCTGACACTGATATTACTACAAGGCTAAGCAATGCTTCTATCAGCACAGCATGGCTAAGGCTTTCAGCCATGCAGCACTTGGTTTTTTCACACACAAAAACACGTCAAGTATATTGACATATGTTTTTGAGGGTCAGGGACAGAAGATCACATTAAAATCGCACCTCTCTGGCTGCGATTTTTTTTGGGGGGTGATTTCAGGTCGCACTAAAGGCGATTTCTTCAAATCGCCCTTAGTGAATACCACAATTTTTTTCCCCTATGTTTTGAATGGCAAACATCTGGACTATTTCTGTCCAGCGATGTTTGCCAAGGCGATTTTCTTAAAGCCATAAATTATGTGATTTGACCCTTTGGGCCTGATCCAGAGCTACGAAATTTTCGCACGACGGGCGAATGCGAACGTTCGCTCGGGCGTATCAACATACACGCCCCTAACACTCCCATAGTAAAGTCCCTGCTTACGGCGGCTATACCCTACACTGGGTACGACCGTCGGCCGTACGAATTTTCGCACAAAATACGCTGAGCGTACGGGCTTAGCACGCCCACACTGTACAATTTAAATGGCTATCCCCGCCTCCCTGTTGTAAAACGAGCGCCCAGCCGACCGTCGTACTGAACGCATGCCCCTCGAGCGAAAAATTCGCACACCATACGAACGCTATACGCTCATGTCGTCCAGCCGACAGGAAGCTGTCATACTGGGCATGCGTAGTGCGAATTTTCGTACGAAAATACGCAAAAAACGGGCGTACGCTCGCCTGTCGGACAGCAATTTCGTAGCTCTGGATCAGGCCCTTTGTGAGTACCGTGTGATGTGAGTTTAGAGGGTCAAATCACGCGATTTAAGACAAATCGTTTTTTGTAAATGAAGCCCTATGAGATAGTCTTGTGTAGAGGGTCATTTTCAGAATCCTCTATAACTATTCTTTTCTTTGCAGGACCAGCAATTTGGGTGCGGTTGAAATGTTGACCCTTTATCCTTTTTGCCAAATTTTTCGAGGAATCCTGACACTCACCGTCTGAAACTGACCCGCTCCAATAGTTTGACTTTGGAGGTCACGTACCTGTTCTGGTGCCATTTTTATTATCACTTTCTGCTTTCTTGAGAGTATTGTTTTTAACTTCTCCCTTTTCATTTTCCTGACATATTGCTTTGACACTGTCATTTAATCTCAATTATTAGCAGGAAATTGGGAACTTGACTGAATTACAGCAATTTTTACAATGCTAGATAATCGCTCAAAACTATTGGTAGCAATTCCCTCTAGAAGCACACGGAAGATTGATGGCGTGACGGTAATGTGTCTCTGGTGGCTTGTCCTCTTTTTATGTTCAGTGTAGGTGTTATTTGAGGGCAGGAGAGGGGACACTATGGGTTTATCTGACTAGTACAAATCTATACTGTGCTGATATATCCTAACTGCGCATATTACAGGATTTCTACTTAAACAAGACAGACCAATCACACAATGGAAGTCTTGGCTGCCCATTGAAAATCAGGAAGTTCATTGTGACATTATACATTTATTATCCAGAAACTGGACATTCCGACATGTGCAAATGTAGAGCTGAAGCTTCTACTGGTTCTTGTTAGTTGTAGAAAGTCGCTCTTTCAAGCGACAGATTCTGATTAGGAAGAGAATCAAATGTAAAAAAACTAGTGAGAGGGGTCATTTGTACTCTCCCTATCACCTGACATGTAATTATTATATCACCAGCTTAGGTATAATCAGGGGGGGGGATTGGGAACTTAAATGGCCTTGAAAAAAAAAATTAGCAAGAGGCCACAGATGGGCGAGATCACTATTGGGTGAATCAAATAAATATGTAAGCTGGATTAGTACAGAATAAAGAAATATATAATAAAAGCACTGCACAATACATGATAGGAGGGCAGGGTTATGTATTTACAAGCAAAGACAACATCTACTGACTAATATTTCACAATCCAATAAAGAGATTTATAGTAACCTCTATGTAATGCAGGTAGTCACTGCATCCTAGTGACCACCACCCGATACATACAGCATCCTAGTGACCACCACCCAATACATACAGCATCCTAGTGACCACCACCCAATACATACAGCATCCTAGTGACCACCACCCAATACATACAGCATCCTAGTGACCACCACCCAATACATACAGCATCCTAGTGACCACCACCCAATACATACAGCATCCTAGTGACCACCACCCAATACATACAGCATCCTAGTGACCACCACCCAATACATACAGCATCCTAGTGACCACCACCCAATACATACAGCATCCTAGTGACCACCACCCAATACATACAGCATCCTAGTGACCACCACCCAATACATACAGCATCCTAGTGACCACCACCCAATACATACAGCATCCTAGTGACCACCACCCAATACATACAGCATCCTAGTGACCACCACCCAATACATACAGCATCCTAGTGACCACCACCCAATACATACAGCATCCTAGTGACCACCACCCAATACATACAGCATCCTAGTGACCACCACCCAATACATACAGCATCCTAGTGACCACCACCCAATACATACAGCATCCTAGTGACCACCACCCAATACATATAGCCTCCTAGTAACCACCACCCAATACATACAGCATCCTAATGACCACCACCCAATACATACAGCATCCTAGTGACCATCACCCAATACATACAGCATCCTAGTGACCACCACCTAATACATACAACATTCTAATGATCTCTGTTCTATACAGAGATAATTTTAGCAACCACCACCCATGACAGACAACATCCTAGTCTTCTTCAAATAAAATAGGAGCTGCTGAGTGGCCTACCGGGCACCCTAACCCTAACCCCCCCCACAGCCTGACCCTAAGACTTCCATCCCCGCAGCCTGACCCTAACCCTTCCCACAGCCTGACCCTAAGACTCCCACCCGCACAGCCTAACCCTAAGACTCTCCTTCCATTAACCTAACCCTCCCCTTTTATTACCCTAAACATAACCCTCCGTTTCCCACAGCCTAACCCTAAATCTCCCCAGAGAGTAGTACTCACCTCTCCGGTCGGTGCAATGGGTCTTCGGTGATATATCCAAAGAATTAATGGGTAACTACGCCGATCGACATACCCATTCCAAATAGTGGTATTATCAAAATAGAGACAGCCAAAAATTAACTTTCAGCTGTCTCTACTTCTATAAAAAAAGATTTTGCAGCAATGACCAAGATACGCTACTCCAACTGGCAAATTCTTCCCTCTGAATGAGCCCCAATATGTCCACTGGGTAGACATCAAGTATTCAGAATTTGAGCAAATACTAAAATAGTACCTTTGTGCCTCTTTACTGACAATTGGTAAAAAAATAAATGTAACTTTATTCTGGAAAAATCTAAGGTTTATTTTATGTTTCTCCGTTCCAGTATATGAATAAGAACATAATTAGGCTGCAATGTAGTTGCATCGGTTCTTATGTAATCAAACAGACATAAAATTCTCTTTTGCGGCCTCCATGTTTGAAACTGATCTTTGAACACCTCTTATGTACTGTCTGCGATTTTAGGACTGGAACAAACATGAGACAATTCTTTTATCTGTCTGTGGACGAACAGATTCTCTCTTAAAGCAATTCATTCTCCCACCTGTAGCACTTAATGGAGCTGTCACATATCGCCGCTCAAATCAATTGTTCATTTAAATCAAAATCAATACTGTATATCTTAGCAGAGATACCTATTCAGGAGCTGTTTACACAACGTCTGCATACAGGACATACCATCAGCTACTGGCGCAGTTGGTAAATATAGCACAAAAGAAAATGTGTGTCTATAAAAAGCCGAAACTACCACAAGAACAACAACAAAGAAAATTCAACTTTGGAATCGACAAAATAACATGTGGGATTCTTTCTGAGCATGGAGGCAATTATTTATCTCTTGCAGAACCCTTGGAATTTTATTTATCTATGATATTACAGCAAAGTCTTCATTATAGTCAATAATTACAGTGGGAACGTCCATCGAAAGAAATTCAGGACCTCACATCTAGTATATTTATCTACAAACTACTTTTTTGTTTACATTTTTACTTTTATATATATTTATTTATACCAAGTATTTATTGCTTTTCTATTACTTAGTTGTTTATGATTTTATGACATAACATCTCTGACCACATTCCTTCCGCCAGATCCTACATATTTGTGTATAGCGCCATCAGAGAAACAAGAGTATCCTTTCCTTTATTAACACTTGTTTAGGGTTCGTCAGAAAGTTTTTCTCATTATGGGCCGTATTCAGAGCTTTTTCCGATGTGTGCTACCGCGTATACGTGCATTAGCACATGCGCCCGGAGCTCTGCATACGGCCCTATGTAAGCTTCCTGTAATGTGATTGGTTGGCACCTGGAGGAATTCTTCCGCTAAGACGAGCTACTAATTATGTGATTTCAGGAAACTCTGCTCCAAGCCCATACTTAGGAGCTGCACTCCTCAGGGAATAATATGGGGGATTCTTGTGCCCCAATCGCTTCCTTCCCTTAATCCAGCAGGTGGATAGATAGATAGATAGATAGATAGATAGATAGATAGATAGATAGATAGATAGATCAATCTGAGATAGATAGATAGATCAATCTGAGATAGATAGATAGATCAATCTGAGATAGATAGATAGATCGATCTGAGATAGATAGATCGATCTGAGATAGATAGATAGATAGATAGATAGATAGATAGATAGATAGATAGATAGATAGATAGACAGACAGACAGACAGACAGACAGACAGATAGATCGATAGATCTGAGATAGATAGATAGATCGATAGATCTGAGATAGATAGA
The DNA here is from genome assembly GCA_011038615.1 of Limnodynastes dumerilii. Classification (NCBI taxonomy): domain Eukaryota; kingdom Metazoa; phylum Chordata; class Amphibia; order Anura; family Limnodynastidae; genus Limnodynastes; species Limnodynastes dumerilii. The sequence continues at coordinate 68,912 of WWET01002966.1, read as the reverse complement.
TAGATCGATAGATAGATCTGAGATAGATAGATAGATAGATCGATAGATCTGAGATAGATAGATAGATCGATAGATCTGAGATAGATAGATCGATAGATCTGAGATAGATAGATAGATCGATAGATAGATAGATCTGAGATAGATAGATAGATAGTTATGAGAGAGATAGATAGATAGATAGATAGATAGATAGATATGAGATAGATAGATAGATAGATAGATAGATATGTAGATAGATAGATAGATAGATAGATAGACAGACAGACAGACAGACAGACAGACAGATAGATCGATAGATCTGAGATAGATAGATAGATCGATAGATCTGAGATAGATAGATAGATCGATAGATCTGAGATAGATAGATAGATCGATAGATCTGAGATAGATAGATAGATCGATAGATCTGAGATAGATAGATAGATCGATAGATCTGAGATAGATAGATAGATCGATAGATCTGAGATAGATAGATAGATCGATAGATCTGAGATAGATAGATAGATCGATAGATAGATCTGAGATAGATAGATAGATAGATCGATAGATCTGAGATAGATAGATAGATCGATAGATCTGAGATAGATAGATAGATCGATAGATCTGAGATAGATAGATAGATCGATAGATCTGAGATAGATAGATAGATCGATAGATCTGAGATAGATAGATAGATCGATAGATCTGAGATAGATAGATAGATCGATAGATCTGAGATAGATAGATAGATCGATAGATCTGAGATAGATAGATAGATCGATAGATCTGAGATAGATAGATCGATAGATCTGAGATAGATAGATAGATCGATAGATAGATAGATCTGAGATAGATAGATAGATAGTTATGAGAGAGATAGATAGATAGATAGATAGATAGATAGATAAGAGTA
>WWET01002966.1:23876-35923 GCA_011038615.1 Limnodynastes dumerilii | reverse complement strand
TCACACCCTCTTTCACTCCCCTGTCGCTCCCCCTGCCACTCCCCCCTGTCACTCTTCTGTCACTCACCCTGTCTCTCCTCTGTCACTCCCCCTGTTACTCTCCTGTCACTCCCACTGACCAGCAACCTTGACCAACCAAGGCAGTCCAATTTAATCAGACTGATCAGGTGCTGGTAATTAATGAGGAAGGTGAGTCCCACAGCAGCCCCTAGGGGCAGGTCAGGAAAGTGTTCACAATAACAATGTGTCCCACAGCAGCCCCTAGTGGCAAGTCATGAAAATGTCCACAACATAACAGTCTCTACTTTACATATCCATTACGTAGCATGATACCGCTTTTATGGTTGCATACGATCGCAATTGCATTGCTCACAATAAACATTGGATTATAACCAATTCAGAGCGATATTTATTTCTCTTGTGTCCGTCTCACAAGACGTTACAAGAATTGGCTCTGTTTTTACAAGCCTGTTTACAGGACGGCTAAATACAGCAGCTGACATCCCAGGGCAAAATGTTTTGTATTTGGAATTATTAAGCAAACTAATAATGCTGAATTCATTTCTGTATTTCATGAATTCACAAGTTCTCTGGGGGAGATAACATTTTAACAAGCTACTTAGAATAACCTCTGGGAAGCGATCTCAACGCAGAATTTTCTCATAACTCTTGTTTCCTTTCTTGTGAAAGCAGCTGTTGTGTGTCTGTCGTATTGTCCAACATGCACTCTGTAGAAAGAGAATTTAATGAAACCGCTGTGATACAATGAGTGTTCCCCATCTGTTTACATGCTGGAGATAGATGAGGAGAGAGACGGAATCATTGTGCAGGTTGTGTCAGGCATATGGCTCTATTCAGCTACTGTTTGACTGCAGCGTTTCATGGATCTTATACTGATGTGGCTCACACTGATAATTCTAATAATTAGTGATCAACCAGTGATTGGGGCTGATCCAGAGGTGAGTGTACAGTAGCTGACATGGCGTTGCTATGGGTTATTTGGCACAGTAGGTGCACAAAACAACAAGAGTGCGCTGTCACGGGTAATACAAATCTGAGCGCAATTCAAACTGCGGCGGCTGCATTCTGAGGGGCGTGTTAAGGGAGGGAAAGGGTGGAGGGGCGTAATCAATATTGTAAGGGCCCAAGCAAGTGTCTCCGATCCAGAGCCGATCACAGACGTAACAAAGGGCTGCTTACGATAAACCATTTGCACCTACAGACGGTCATGTCTCAGTCTGGGGGGAAACACAATAAACAACCTAATTCGGGCAATAAAAGGACAATTTCAAGTGGTGCACATATTGCTATAGTCTTGCACTTGCAGTATTATGTTGATTTAAAATTGAATTAATACAGAGTATTTATTTTATTTACAGTATTTATTAACAGGTTTTTATATAGCGCTATCAGAGAGAATATTTCACATTAGTCCTTGACCCATTGGAGCTACATACTAAGTTCCCTAACACACACACACACACACACATTAGGGCTAATTTATTCAATAGCCAATTAACCTATCACCATGTATTTGAAGTGTGGGAGGAAACCGGAGCATCCGGAGGAAACCCACACAGACACAGGGAGAACATACACACTCTTCACAGATAAGGCCTAGTCCGGGAATCGAACTCATGACCTCAGCACTGTGAGACACAAATGCTACTCACTAATACTGCCCAAGGTATCTGACCCCGTAGCTGCTAACACGCTACGTCCCATATTTTTATTATATCCAAAGGTCACCGTTGTGTCAGGTTGTCGGATGGATGTACAGCGCACGCCGTCATCTAACACATCTACGGGACGCACAATATGCTCCCATTTGCGCACCTATGTGGATCGGCCCCACTGTGTTCAGTGAATACACTGTGAACCTATTGTCACTGCCTTGCAAGACCACATGTTTTGTGCCTACCAATGATTAGAAGACATGATATGTGGAATGAGTAACAAAGGTCACTGCCTAGGGACCAAGCCTCTGAGGGGACTGCAGTGGCGGATTGAAGGAGCCCAACACCCCTTTCTTAGGGCCTCACCATCATGCAGCACTGAAAGGATGTGACCAGCAGCAAAGACTCTCCTTAGGAAACATAGTATGCTGATTGGTGGATAACTCTCATTAACCACCAATCAGAATACTGGAAGGTTTCCAAAACAGACTGGTGGATGGCTGATACTTTTAACCAATCAGCGATAAGGAATCTGATGCAGAAAATTACAAGGGACTACTGCTCTCCAATAGGGTTCACCTGGGGTCCTCTTTATGGAGGGGGTTTGGTATCTGAAATCTGGTTTTTAATGGGGGAGGTGTCTGATTTTCATGAATTTCTGGTCCTAACATTTAATGGAGATTTCCAGACTTTTAATAACTGGGTCTGATCTGGGTGTATCATTCTTAATGGAGGGGTCTGGTTAATTTATGGGGTCCTGCAAAATTTAGGGTTGTTCCTGTTTCTCAGACAGACACACACCCTTTAATTGGCCAAAATCTATCATGTGACAATCAGGGACATAACATCCTTATTTGCAGATTGCAAGAGAGGAGGGACTAACATGGAGGGGGGTGGGGTGTAAAAATAAAGTACCTGTAAAAAAAACTAGCTGAATGTCACACATCATTCTCTCTAATCACGTGGATCACATTCCTCTATCCTTTTCTGTACATGAATATTGCAAAAAAATAGTGAAATGCGTCGACCAGAATGTTATCCACTCTGAATCAGGCCCTCCCTTCCAATCTTGTTAGTAAGTAGGATGATGGGAATAAAGATTATGGGACTAAAAGAACTTCAGTAAAAGAATTTAACAAAAAGGAAGAGTTGTTTTCGGGCTTATTGTGACTGGAATAATTTAGCTTTTTGCGGTTTAGGAATTTGGTTGCTATTAATATATCTACTCGATGACAAAAGTTTCTCGTTGGAAGTAAGTGTAAGTAATATATCTGTGTAATCATCAGTAAAAGTTACAAGAAGGGATGCAAGTCAATGTCATTTGAAGTTAGACCATCACCAATGTATTTATTTCTTTGAGTGCGATTTTGCTTAACTTGTATTTTCCCAATTTCCCAGCCGTTTGTAACCGATGTAACTTTGTGCTTTTTCCTTCACTTGCTTTTGAATGTCTTACAATGATTCCTTTACACTCAATGAAAAAAATCCAACGTTTTCATCAGTGGATTTGTGGCCACATTGCAGCGATTTAAGCAAAAGACCCACACGAAAACCACTAGACATTAAATTCAGCAGATCATCGTTTACACAAATGATACCCGATTCTTTGGCGGTGTATTCATTTGTGCCTGCCCATCCCCTTGTCTAAATACTTATGATGACAGTAGTAATGACAACGATAATAATGAACACACAATGAAGTGATTGTTGTGTTCTCCTGACATAGCGGGGGATACTGTATATTGCAAGCTTATCTGCCTATAATATTGATAAAAGTGTAAATTACACCATGAGTTATGGCAACTTATTGCTGGTTTTCTTTCCCTGGGACAGTTCTGGCCCATCCGGGGAGACATTATTGTTTATCGCTGGAAAAATAGCAAGCTGTTTATTGATTGGACACGGATCGAAATGTTTTAAGCCTTAAACGCAAAATATAAGATCTGCCCCGCGCCGGTGTTTGGGATTTCAGGAAGTTTACATCAAGTCGATAATATTTCTCAAATCTCATTTAAAACTCACAACTAAGTCACATTAGAGGATGCCTCTTCCTGTAGATTACACTGCGCATATCAGAGATTGATGGGGGGAGAACGTAAACATAAATGAGGACAAATATAGGAATTCGCCATATTAGACCAATTAAGTTCTTTCTTAACAGAACGTATTATTTTCTTTGAATGGTTAAATTTATCATTAATTACTAAATAAAATCTACCCACATACACTCAAACATTAATATTGTGTGCGATTTGGCCGCATAATTAGTGATTGCATGCTACAGTATATGTGGCAGCATGATATAATAGCTACCTAGCTGTGATATGTAACAGCATTGCATTAATTATGAGCACACAGTAATATCGATCATGTGACATTTACACCTTCAGTGGGATCCCATAGAGGTATGCGTGGAAATGGTGGGTGCCTATGGGGATAACGAGTTTGTCACATACACAATGTGGTGGAATCCTAAAGATAGAAAACAATATCTTGCGGCGCAGTGGAACGAACAATATAAATTAATTGAAAGTGGATAAACCACAACTGAGATTAGATAGTAAATATATTAATTACTAATAGGCAAGTACAAAAAGAAAAAACATGAAGAAAAAAGGGGGAGGGACTTGCTGCGAGGGCTGAATAATATCAACGCTGGTAAGTACAGAAAAAGATTTAATATTAGATAAAAAGCAATAAAGAATCAAAAAATGACATAAAAACAACATAAAAAGCTACTAGGGCACAGATCAACATAGGCACAGCCTATACATATTCGATACAGAAAGATTCTGCATAAAATGAGCATACAAGTATCTGGTAGACCAAAAAATCTCTAGGAAATAATCAGTAATATTATGGGGAAATCCCCCGCCGCACGACAGGTGGACCCCTATCAATATATAGCACAGTCCAGGAGAAACAGACAACGAAAGTGCCTCAGTGCCTATTTCGTTCATAACGATCACCAAACCAATTTGAAGGTAATCCGGGTGATAATGGCATACAGATTATAGCCTCTTACTCATATCCAGTAATGGTGTAGCAACCCGATGATAAATTGTAAACCATGCCGGTCCAATAGATAGAGATTACCACTCGTAGTTACTCACGGTTGTGGAGCAGTAACGGTCCTCCGTAACTTAGTGCACTGGCCGATATTCGGCCTGATGTCTCCCGTGGACTGCGGGCGTCCCCGCGTGCACAAGGAGAGGAGGCGGGCCGTGGGCGGGTAAGACCGGCACCAAACAGAGTGGAGTAATGCGGACGTCAGTCAGAGTATACTAAATGAGACACTGATATGCGATCAGAAGAAAGCCCAGGTAGCTTGTGAATCTGTGACGCGTTTCGTGCCTGCACGGCACTTTCTCAAGCAGTAGAGGTAATCCTAAAGATACGTCACTTTCCCGCCAATCAAATGACAACCACAGTCAGTATTCATCAGTTTGTGACGAGACGGTGCCATTCCCGGGACTGATGTGTCTTTGAAGAGTCCAACGGCGACCAGTACTATTCGTCAGCCTAAACATCCGCAGCTTGACCGTAACCGTCCCCTAACCTCAACCCTAATTATCCCAGTCCAACAACCTAACCTTAATCATCCAGTCTCCATAGCCTAACTCTAACTATTCCCTTCCCACAGCCTAACGTTATCCCTCCCCTAAACCTAATCCCTAACCCTCCCCTAATCCTAACCCCTACCAATCTCCTTCCCACAGCCTAACGCTAACCATCCCCTAATCCTAACCCCTAACCATCCCCTTCCCACAGCCTAACCTTAGCCCTCCCCTTATCCTAACCCCTAACCATCTCCTTCCCACAGCCTAACCTTAACCCTCCCCTAATCCTAACCCGTAACCGCCCCCTTCCCACATCCTAACGTTAACCCTCCCCTAATCCTAATCCCTAACCATCCCCTTCCCACAGCCTAACCGTAACCCTCCTCTAATCCTGATGTGCGATAGGGGCGGCCATCAGAGCTCAAAACTTAAGGAGGGCATCAGTTTACTAATATTTCATGTTAAATTGGTTTAAAATTCAGGATATGGGGCACCATTTTTCCTTTTGGCCCCATGCACTAAAATTTCTAGCTACGGCTCTGCCACAGCCTAACCCTAAAAATCACATTCTAGAAGCCTAACCTTCACTGTCCCCTTCCTGCAGCCTAACCTTACCTTCTCCCTTTGGGGAACATTCGCCATTGTACCTGATCTTTAAATTAGATTAATTATACTGCTTTTACATCACCACCTTGCTATGGAGGGGCGTGTTCAGAGATCCGTTTTTTTTATGTACACAATTATACGCACGGCCGGAGCAAGGAAACACCCACCAACAACCCCAACTCTCCCCTCTCCCGGATGTGCGACGGCGGACTAACGAGTTCCTAGACCACTCTGATCTTTCCATATGTACTTACGTGCGTATATGTGCTCCGTCCGTGCGATTCTTGATCATCGCGCCTCCTTGCGTTCATTTAAATGCCTTTCCCCACCCACTTTTATGTAAATTTTCCTGTGCGGATGTCCCCAAGTGCGATTCGCATGTATGTCCGTTAGCCACTGACGTGCGTATAGTCTACGTAAATTAATTAAAGTTACTACGCGTGCGCAGTTGATCAGATCCTAAATACGCACGGAACTATCCTCAAAAACAGATCTCTGAATATGGCCCGGAGCATCTGTCACCTTCTGCCCCTCACCATCAAGAACAGAAGATCTGCAAATGTCTGAATACTTCTTCCAGCAACTACGGGGTTACTGCAGATTGAGTCCTCGCCGGTGTCTCCAGATACAGAACGGGAAAATGAAAGGAAGACAATAGGAGCCCTCTGTATAACGGTCATAAATTTGCGGTATAATTTGTGATTTGGAAGCGTCTCCTCAGCAGGACCCGTTTTCAGACGACGGCCAGGGGACGCCTGTAAAGCAGATAGCGGATATTATCTTTTATTGTTTTTCCTGAGGCTTTTTTGTTTAAAGTTAATTTTATTTTATAAAGTCCGTCTCACAGAGCGCCTGCTGCTTGCGTTAAACGTTCCTGCACGGACACCCACAGAGAAGAGGACACTCCTGATGTAACTACCGACACCACCGTCTCTGCATCTCACCGTGCCCGGGCAATGGTCGCCACTATAGCTAAATCCAACATCTGGGCAGGTTAATCCATGCAGACCTTACAGTAAGGGATTGGTGTAAGATTTAAGACAGGGGCATGGAAGGTCGTTGGTACCATGGACTTCATTGCTAAAGATCATCGTACGACAGCGGAAAAGAAAGCAGCGACGTAAAGATTCATCCGCTGAAAGGTAGGTGTTCAACCTAAGCTACCTAGAACCCTTTCCTAACCCTAACCGTTCCTTTTATGCAGCCTAACCTTCCCTTTATTCACCCTAACCTTAACACTCTATGCCCCTCAGCCTAACCCTAAAGTTCCATGCCCCACTGCCTAACCCTAACCTTCCCCTTAAGCCCGAACCCTAACCTTTTACCCGCTGCAACTGCCGCAACCTAACTCTAATCTACCCACCGCAACCGCTGTAACTATAGGGAAATAGGTTCCTGATCCCAATAGCAAATTTTTATTTTCAAAGCTTTTCAACCAATGATACATCCACTATTCAGCCGGCGACTGCATCATGTTCGAAATATGGCCGCTGAGACCGACAACTGCATCCCGAAGGACCACAGGATCGCACACTTGTAAGTCCATTCCGTATCTGCGTGCGATCTTACTTAAATCACTGTCTGGTCCGTTGCCCGGAACTACTTATTTGTGGAATAAAGACGGGGCTTTTTTTTATATGATGGTAGCAATATGTGCATAGAGGAGGGATTTTCAATAGTATTTAAATTCAGTATGAATAACGATCCTTTCCAAAGACGCAACACAACATAGAAGGTTGATATTACGGGTCTAAACCAGAATTAGGAGTAAATGCACCAAACAGTGCAAATCTGAACCCAGACAAACCGGGGAGAACTATAGGTGAGTATACGCCAGGTCTCGTAGCGTATCTCAGCGTGATTTTGCACTGTTCACAAACACTCTGAACCATGATTGCCTACTTTTGCAAATGAGTATCAGGGAGATTGTAAGAGCACTATCAAGGTGCTGCACCAAAGGGGTGTGTCCTGTAGCGCCAAAGAGGTGTGTCCTGTGAATAGCTCCACCCATAGGTGTATCTAGCACTGCCAGGAAAACTATTTTGCAATAAAAATGTCAGTATTTATTGATGATTAAATTGTCAGTGAATACTTTCATTACTATCTTTATAGAAAAGCTAAAAGTGACGCTGCAGCTGATTAACAAGATTCTTTCATTACATCTTGGCCTCCATGAAATTGGTCATCTCCATAGACCTCAATGGATGAAATTAGAATCAGGGAGATTACCAAACACTTAAGGGAGTCAGGGAGATCACCCAATCTTCAGGGAGTCTCCCTGATATTCAGGGAAAGTTGGCAACTATGCTCTGAACGCAATCGCTTCCAACTGAGACCCGAATGTAACTCGACTTGCGCCTACTTGTGTTCTGAAGGGTGCGTCATGGGAGGAAGAACATGTAGCTATTGTCAGTCATGGGGGCGTATTCAGAGATCCGTTTCCAGATTGGACCTCAATTATACGCGCGCACGGTGCAGGCCACACCCCCTTCACACGCATGACACTCCCCTCTGTCGGCCGTGCTGTCGGTGACTTCCGCCTCCATAGACCAATAGTAACTTTCCATGTGCGTTCCCGTGTGTATGTGTTCTCCGTACTGGCGATTCATGGTAGTAGCGCCCACTTACCTTCATTTATATGCCTTTCCCTGCCCATTTTTATTTAAATTTTCACATACGTATTTTTGCGTCGCATATACGTACATATGTAGCCAAGTGCGATTCACAAGTCCGTCCGTGAGGCACTTCCGTGCGTATAGGCTTCTCTGAATACGGCCCATGGTCAGTAAGGATGCGCCTACACACTTTCACATGATCCAGTTCCGAACGCAGACGAAAATAAGTGCTGTTTACGCTAAAACATTTGCATCAACCACAGGGTCAGTTTTTACCAATTCAATTCTTGAATTTTGCATTTGAATTTCAGTTTTAACGCAATAAAAAAGTTATGATATCACTGATGGAGCATTGTGTAGACGTCAAACATTTTATAAATCCGGTAATAAGAGATGATTTTTCCATATTATTTTTGGTGTGTTTAAATTCATTCTTTGACAAAGTTTTATTGTATTCCCATTGTAACAGATGCGCTCGCCCGGTTCCCAGCCTCCATTTCCAGTATACGTGACGTGTAGGATCGCGTAGCTGCGTTGAGCTTGGCGACATTGTGAGCCTGATCCAGACCTACCCTCGTGTGCGTTTTTACGGCGGTCGTAAGCGTAAAAACGGCCATTTGCAGTTACTGCGCATGCACGGGGCATACGGTACGCGTGCATGGGCCTTGATCGTAACAGCTTCTTATTTACTCTCGAGGGGCGGGCCTGCCATACGAAATCCGTAAATACGCACAGTGAGGTATTTAAATCGTACAGTATGGGCGTGCTAAGCGTCGTAACAAAGCAAGGAGCTTACGGACGCATGCGGTTACGCTCAGGAAAGTTAGGGTGGGGCTTGCTGAGCGTATGAAAGTAAAACTTAGTACGAGCAAGGGGAGCGCCTATTGCCGTGCATCTAAGGTACGCCCAGTGTTAATACGCACATGAGCGTAGGTCTGGATCAGGCCCTGTGTCCGTAAACTACATCCTGAGGACCCATTGTGCTCACCTTTAGATAGCAAGCAGCCTGCTCACGATTTGCGCACACATATACAGCAAGCTCACTGGGTGCTGATTTCCGTGCACCTCAATATAAGCCCCTTTTTTTCTCCAATAAATGGCAAATATCGGCTGTTTTGGGAAATAGAGCCTGATCCAGGCCTACGCTGGCCGGCGTTACTACGTCGGTCAGCAGCGTAAGATCGGCTTAAAAGCCGATCTGCGCATGCACCGGGCAGATGTTGCCCAGCGTAGCTACGGCAACGCCCGATCATGGATCGGGCCTCTGTAGCAGTGCCGTAGTAAAGCTGGAGGGGGCGCCCCCAGTATTACTACGTTCAGGTTAATGTAGGGAGGGGGAGGGAGGGTAATGAGGCTGGGAGGGCGGCGTTATCATAGTAACGCCGACGTCCCAGCGTAGTTACACTCCCTTACGCCGGCTGAAGTTAGGGTAGCTTTTAGCCGGCGTAAGGGAGTGTAAATACGCTCCAAGCAGGGGGAGTGTCGGGGGAGTGAGCTGCTGTTACGCTGAGCGTTAGAACACTCAGTGTAACAGCGTAGGTCTGGATCAGGCCCATAGTGCATTAAGGGGGCGATTCTCTGCTCTGTAAGCTTATAAAACAGGCAGATGCAAAGAAACAGGATTCTCCGTCATCATTTCATAGTGTCAGCGGTGTCACCAGATGTCCCCACACCGCGCTCCTGCCACAGGTCTGCCGTCTGGGAACCTCTCTCTACCGGTTACCTACATAACTCATAGCAGGATATCGTCCTCTCTCGCCCGGCTCGTGTTCTGCTCAGATAAAATGGAGAACATAAAATGACTTTATTAGATCACAAACAGCTCCCTCATATAGACAGACGGAGAACAGTAAATGAGAAAATGGCCATAATTCAAAGCCCATAGAAATCGCCCAGCGAATCCCTCTGATATCCGCCAGTAAAACTAAAATATGTTATTAACGTGTCTTAGAAAGCGAAATGTAAAAAATGATTGAAATCTGTGAATTCTGGATTCTACAAAGACATGCAGGGCCCGATGCGGAGGTGAACAGACACCAGGGGCCAAATTTACTAACCTGCGGGTTTGGAAAAGAGTAGATGTTGCCCATAGCAATCAATCAGATTCTAGCTGACAATCTCTTGCATGTAATAGTAAAGTGAGAGCTAGAATCTGATTGGTTGCTATGGACTTCTCCACTTTTCCAAACATGCAGCTTAGTAAATCTGGCCCCAGATGTTCTGAGGGGCGTGTTGGGAAGAGGTGGAGGGACGCAGTCAATATACAGTAAGGTAACAAACAAAAAGAGGGCGAATCAACTCCAAACAGGGGCGCTGGCAAAATGGGAAAGGACGAAAGCCAACAAATAGTAGAGGAATCAACCAGTAATATATAGATATCTAAAATGCGGATCACTCTATTGCTTAGCACTCATACATGGAGCACCAAGCGCTGTTTAAGGCTGTCAGCGTCTGACAGTCTCTGGTAACCCTGGATGTCCTTTTCTGCTAAAAATTTATCTAATCCTTTCTTAAAAATATCAAGTAAAACTGCCATCACAACCTTTTCTGCCAGTGACTCTACATCCTGACTGCCCTTTCTGTAAAGAACCCTTCCCTGGCAGTGACTCCATATCCTGACTGCCCTTACTGTAAAGAACCCTTCCGTTTGCTGGTTGTGAAACTTCCTTTCCTCTGACCTTATGTTACAGCTGCTGCCGCTACTCAAGTGCGGCCAGCTGCCCCGATATTCGCTCCGGCGCCCAGGCATTTCTTCAGCGTGTACGCTGCGCCGCGGCCTCCGGGGGACTTCCCCTTCCGACGCCCTGCATGGCAACGGCGTCCTTGTAACCAGTTACACGTGGGCGCCGCTGCCGCAGGCAGGCAGCCCACGTGTCCAGTCTAAAACTTGTTTACTTTTTCTTCCGTTCAGAAGGCTGTCCGCCCCCTTAGCCTATCAGGGCTTCCCAACACTTATTTAAGGCACTTCCTCTCATCACTCAGCGCCGGTTATAGAGTCTGTTCTCAGCCACTGTAGCCTGCTCTTTCTCTTGTTCGTGTGCCTAGTGATTTCTGCGTGTCCTAGCCTGTCCTTGCCTTTGCCTGCCCAGTTAACCCTTTTGCTTCCAGTTCCCCTCTTTCTCCCACCTTATTGTTTTACCCAGCTTGTTTTGTCACCTAGCCTCTCCCGTGTGACTGTTAGTGTTCACCCCTTCGGGGGTTACCTCTGGTTGTTTGTGTGTGTGACAGTCCCTGTTCGTCTAGTTCGTCACTTAGTCTAGTCCAGTGATCCTCCTAGTCCGCAGTCCCGCGTTTTGTGTTTTTTGTAAGTTTGTTCCCGGTAAGTACCTACTTACCGGTTCTGCTCCTGCTTGTTTATTGTTTCTTAGTCGTCTTGAGGTTCACTGTGTGGTGTCTTCCTTTCACTTCTACCGGGTCCAAGTTCAACGGAATACGACCATGCCCCCAGGGGGGCACAGTCCATCCCCACCACCAGGGGCTCTGGTGAAGAATCCCCGGGTGGTTACGAGTCTGATCCGGAAGCTTGCCTGGCACTTCCATGGGATCTTCTCGAGGTCACTCCGGTACTTCGCAGGTAAACCCGGAGTACC
>WWET01002965.1:142234-152267 GCA_011038615.1 Limnodynastes dumerilii | reverse complement strand
AAAGTTACACCTGGGCTAAACCATGTTGATTTCAGGGGGAGTCAAGTTAATTTTATTCTATGCATGCAGGGAGAATGCTTTGCTTTTACTTATTGCACACAGATACCTGATCAGCTTCACTTTTAAACTGCTAATTAGACTTGAGCTGGGAAACATCACCTTTTAACTATAATACTGTTGCAACAAATTAAATTTGACTCCCCTGAAATCAACATGGTTTAGCCCAGGTATAACTATAAGTTCTTATTTTCAATCTCTGAATCAGGGCCCATAGTAGCATGCTGACTCCTCTGACACGTCCTCAGGTTTTCAGCTTCTTATCCATAGTGCTACCTTATCTTTAGGTTCGTAGTGTGCATATGTCGGCTAATTAGGAACTTTGTTGCGTAACCGCGCCAAGAATTTCCCATTTAAGTGGCTTATCTTAGTTCTTAATTTGTCCCAGCATGCCCCTTCATTCTTTAGTCACTACGAACCTAGATGAACTAGGTTCATAATGGTGATTTAAAGCCGTTCCATTTTTAAATCCAATGTAGGTTGCGTACATTAAGTCGTCACTACGCATGTGCAGTTTGTCCCTTCTTAAATTTAGGCACCTAAAAGCCACAGATTCTTAATTGTGAATCAGGCTCAATGTATCAGGGGCAATAGAAGATATGCACATGGAAAAATGAATGGTGGAAACTGAAATGAAGAAAATTAAGACATAAAAGAAAATAACAAGAAAATATATGTATAAGAAATATATAATATATTTTAGAAAAATAATAACAAATAAAAAGAGAATGTAAAAATACAATAATACAATAGGGACTGGTTAATCATCAATATAGGGAAATTAGCATAAGATATATAAAGTGGAGGAAATTATGAAATGATTAAGATAAAGGTGAAAACAGCTGTTGTGTATCATGCCATAAGAATGGAATTAGATGATCAAAATACTTTATTAGGTGCATTGGATGATATTGGATGATATACATTGGTAGAGATGTGCAGGCTCGGGTTTCTAGAAACCAAGCCTGCCCGAACTTACCTGATCCGAGTACCAAACCTGATCTGTCGAACGCGACGATGTCGCAAAACATCATCGTCGCGTCCTCAGATCTTACGGGTTTTGGCTATGGCGGTAGAGGAAGGAGCGCAGAGGAAGAGCGCAGCAATGGTAAGGGGATTAAAGTAAAAAGGGAGGGAATACTGGGGAGCTAGAGAAATGATGGGAATACTGAGGGAGCTGGAGACATGATGGCATTACTGGGGGGAGCTTCAGACTTGATGGCAATACTGGGGGGAAGCTGCAGACATGATGGCAATACTGGGGGGAGCTGGAGAAATGGTGGGAATACTAGGATGAGCTGCAGACATGATGGGAATACTGGGGGAGCTGCAGACATGATGGAAATATTGTGGGGAAGCTGCAGACATGATGGCAATACTGGGGGGAGCTACAGATATGATGGCAATACTGAGGGAAGCTGGAAACATAATGAGAATACTGGGGGAGCTGGAGACATGATGACAATACTGGGGGGAGCTGCAGACATGATGGCAATACTGGGGGGAGCTAGAGACATGATGGAAATACTGGGAGTAGCTAGAGACATGATGGCAATACTGGGGGAAGCTGGAGACATGATGGAAATACTGGGGGGAGCTGCAGACATGATGGCAATACTGGGGGGAACTGCAGACATGATGGCAATACCGGGGGGAGCTAGAGACATGATGGAAATACTGGTGGGAGCTAGAGACATGATGGCTATACTGGGGGAAGCTGCAGACATGATGGAAATACTGGGAGGAGCTAGAGACATGATGGCAATACTGGGGGGAGCTGGACTCATGATATGAATACTGGGGGCTCTAAGCGGTGATCTATACTTGTTGCACAGCAGTACAGCTCCTTCTCCCCATCTGTCGGCAATCAAATCTTACCACCATGGCAACGTTGCATGGATGATATTGGATGATATACATTTATAGAGATGTGCAGGCTCGGGTTTCTAGAAACCAAGCCTGCCCGAACTTACCTGATCCAAGTACCAAACCTGCTCTGTCGAACGCGACATGACGCAAAACATCATCGTCGCGTCCTCAGATCTCATAGGTTTTGGCTATGGCTGGTGGAGGAAGGAGCGCAGAGGAAGAACGCAGCAATGGTAAGGGGATTGAAGTAAAAAGGGAGGGAATACTGGGGAGCTGGAGAAATGATGGGAATACTGGGGGAGCTGGATACATGATGGCCTTACTGGGGGGAGCTGCAGACTTGATGGCAATACTGGGGGGAAGCTGCAGACATGATGGCAATACTGGGGGGAGCTGGACTCATGATATGAATACTGGGGGCTCTAAGCGGTGATCTATACTTGTTGCACAGCAGTACAGCTCCTTCTCCCCATCTGTCGGCAATCAAATCTTACCACCATGGCAACGTTGCATGGATGATATTGGATGATATACATTTATAGAGATGTGCAGGCTCGGGTTTCTAGAAACCAAGCCTGCCCGAACTTACCTGATCCAAGTACCAAACCTGCTCTGTCGAACGCGACATGACGCAAAACATCATCGTCGCGTCCTCAGATCTCATAGGTTTTGGCTATGGCTGGTGGAGGAAGGAGCGCAGAGGAAGAACGCAGCAATGGTAAGGGGATTGAAGTAAAAAGGGAGGGAATACTGGGGAGCTGGAGAAATGATGGGAATACTGGGGGAGCTGGATACATGATGGCCTTACTGGGGGGAGCTGCAGACTTGATGGCAATACTGGGGGGAAGCTGCAGACATGATGGCAATACTGGGGGGAGCTGGACTCATGATATGAATACTGGGGGCTCTAAGCGGTGATCTATACTTGTTGCACAGCAGTACAGCTCCTTCTCCCCATCTGTCGGCAATCAAATCTTACCACCATGGCAACGTTGCATGGATGATATTGGATGATATACATTTATAGAGATGTGCAGGCTCGGGTTTCTAGAAACCAAGCCTGCCCGAACTTACCTGATCCAAGTACCAAACCTGCTCTGTCGAACGCGACATGACGCAAAACATCATCGTCGCGTCCTCAGATCTCATAGGTTTTGGCTATGGCTGGTGGAGGAAGGAGCGCAGAGGAAGAACGCAGCAATGGTAAGGGGATTGAAGTAAAAAGGGAGGGAATACTGGGGAGCTGGAGAAATGATGGGAATACTGGGGGAGCTGGATACATGATGGCCTTACTGGGGGGAGCTGCAGACTTGATGGCAATACTGGGGGGAAGCTGCAGACATGATGGCAATACTGGGGGGAGCTGGACTCATGATATGAATACTGGGGGCTCTAAGCGGTGATCTATACTTGTTGCACAGCAGTACAGCTCCTTCTCCCCATCTGTCGGCAATCAAATCTTACCACCATGGCAACGTTGCATGGATGATATTGGATGATATACATTTATAGAGATGTGCAGGCTCGGGTTTCTAGAAACCAAGCCTGCCCGAACTTACCTGATCCAAGTACCAAACCTGCTCTGTCGAACGCGACATGACGCAAAACATCATCGTCGCGTCCTCAGATCTCATAGGTTTTGGCTATGGCTGGTGGAGGAAGGAGCGCAGAGGAAGAACGCAGCAATGGTAAGGGGATTGAAGTAAAAAGGGAGGGAATACTGGGGAGCTGGAGAAATGATGGGAATACTGGGGGAGCTGGATACATGATGGCCTTACTGGGGGGAGCTGCAGACTTGATGGCAATACTGGGGGGAAGCTGCAGACATGATGGCAATACTGGGGGGAGCTGGACTCATGATATGAATACTGGGGGCTCTAAGCGGTGATCTATACTTGTTGCACAGCAGTACAGCTCCTTCTCCCCATCTGTCGGCAATCAAATCTTACCACCATGGCAACGTTGCATGGATGATATTGGATGATATACATTTATAGAGATGTGCAGGCTCGGGTTTCTAGAAACCAAGCCTGCCCGAACTTACCTGATCCAAGTACCAAACCTGCTCTGTCGAACGCGACATGACGCAAAACATCATCGTCGCGTCCTCAGATCTCATAGGTTTTGGCTATGGCTGGTGGAGGAAGGAGCGCAGAGGAAGAACGCAGCAATGGTAAGGGGATTGAAGTAAAAAGGGAGGGAATACTGGGGAGCTGGAGAAATGATGGGAATACTGGGGGAGCTGGATACATGATGGCCTTACTGGGGGGAGCTGCAGACTTGATGGCAATACTGGGGGGAAGCTGCAGACATGATGGCAATACTGGGGGGAGCTGGACTCATGATATGAATACTGGGGGCTCTAAGCGGTGATCTATACTTGTTGCACAGCAGTACAGCTCCTTCTCCCCATCTGTCGGCAATCAAATCTTACCACCATGGCAACGTTGCATGGATGATATTGGATGATATACATTTATAGAGATGTGCAGGCTCGGGTTTCTAGAAACCAAGCCTGCCCGAACTTACCTGATCCAAGTACCAAACCTGCTCTGTCGAACGCGACATGACGCAAAACATCATCGTCGCGTCCTCAGATCTCATAGGTTTTGGCTATGGCTGGTGGAGGAAGGAGCGCAGAGGAAGAACGCAGCAATGGTAAGGGGATTGAAGTAAAAAGGGAGGGAATACTGGGGAGCTGGAGAAATGATGGGAATACTGGGGGAGCTGGATACATGATGGCCTTACTGGGGGGAGCTGCAGACTTGATGGCAATACTGGGGGGAAGCTGCAGACATGATGGCAATACTGGGGGGAGCTGGACTCATGATATGAATACTGGGGGCTCTAAGCGGTGATCTATACTTGTTGCACAGCAGTACAGCTCCTTCTCCCCATCTGTCGGCAATCAAATCTTACCACCATGGCAACGTTGCATGGATGATATTGGATGATATACATTTATAGAGATGTGCAGGCTCGGGTTTCTAGAAACCAAGCCTGCCCGAACTTACCTGATCCAAGTACCAAACCTGCTCTGTCGAACGCGACATGACGCAAAACATCATCGTCGCGTCCTCAGATCTCATAGGTTTTGGCTATATTTTGAAACACCCCCTTAAAAATTCTGCGTTTGCCACTGACTGGGGTGCTGGAGAAATATAATGGGGGATACTAAGGGGCTGGAGACATATGATGGGGTTACTGGGGGTTTAGCTGCAGTGCTGTGTGACAAGGGGCTGCCACGTGGGACTGTGTACTGTATAGGGGCTGTGTACTGTATCGGGGCACTGCTATACTGTGGTTGTGCTCTGCCCAACCTCAGTGTGTGACCGATTGTCTTTTTGTGGACAGCTTTGTGCGGCAATTACAAAGTGACTACTGTCAGAGCTCGGCTCTCCATACGCGCCTCGGATGAAGTTACCGAGGCCGAACTTCCAAATCCCGCGTCAGATCTCATGGGGTTTTGGTATTCAGCGGTGGAGGAGGGAGTGAGGGACGCAGCCTCTAGTGTCTATGGGCCTGATCCAGACCTACGCTGGCTGGCGTTAAGCCGCCAGCCAGCAGCGTAAGATCGGCTCAACGGGGAGTGTCGGGCAGAGTGCACGCCGATATGCTGTGCTTTACTAAGCACAGCGCATTAGTGTAGTTCTGGATCAGGTCCTATGACATCAAATACACTATAAAAGGGGCACCTCTAGTGACCGAATGGTCATTAGAAGCGGCAACCCAGAACAGGAAGCAGGAGCACGACGTGTCAAGAGCCAGAAAAGGCCGACGACCATCTTCTAGCAACGGAGCAGCATCTTCAATCAAGAGGAGAAGATCTTCAATCAACATTTCCCGAACAGCTTTCAACACGTCAAGAACTACTAGCAAGTCATCCCAAGATAGATGACTGAGTCGATATTTCACTATATTTTATACACACATTTACACTATACATTATCCTTAGGTTTAGTTAGTACACGATGGCCACCATTATAGTTTAATAAAACACACAGGGACACATTAGTTACATTGTTTTAATGTATAGAAATTTATTGTTAATTCATGTTTAATATTTCTGTTTATTGGGGAAACTGTTTTTTTTTTTTTGACACATTGCTCTTCATCATTTTACCCTTTATCAGGCTGACGCTTATAGTACAATAAGGCTCAGCATGGCCACAAACACATGGCCATGCTGTGCCTTATAGTACTATATGCGTCTGCATATAGTATATAGGGATATAATGATGTTTGGTGATTTTTAAATGGACAATCGCCGTGCTTTAAAACAGAAAAGCATGACGATTTTTCCATTTAAAAATCGATCAACATTGACAGCGATTATTAATCGCAGGACAAAATCACAGCATAGTAAATGTGCTGTGCCATGCTGGAGACATATAATGGGGGATACTAAGGGGCTGGAGACATACGATAGGGTTACTGGGGATTTGGCTGCAGTGCTGCAGGGCTGCCAAGTGGGGCTGTGTACTGTATAGGGGCTGTGTACTGTGTAGGTGCTGTGTACTGTGTAGGGGCTGTGTATTGTATAGGGGGTTTGTGTACTGTATAGGGGCACTGCTATACTGTGGTTGTGCTCTGCCCCACCTCAGTGTGTGAGCGATTATCTTTTTTGTGAACAGATTTGTGCGGCAATCACAAAGTGACTTCTGTCACTTATCTTAGTCATCCAGCCAACCTTTTATCCTAAACTGGATAAAAAACAATATTGTGAGCTGTAAGGTGTTCAAAATAGACTGGAAATGTTATTGAGGTTAATAATACTGTAGGAACAAAAACACCCCCATATTCTATGATTTTTAGCTGTTTTTAAGATTTAAAAAAAAAAACATTTAGAGCCAAAACCAAAACACACAAGGGTGGTTTTGGCAAAGCCAATCCAAAACCAAAATATGAAAAAAAATAGAAAACCAAAACACGAAAAATGGCCAGACGCACATCTCTAGAAATTAGTAGAAAAAATTCTACTAATCAGAAATAAAGAAAATATTAGAATGAAAAAATAATTGGAAGAAGATTAGATCATAATTAGAAGAAAAGTCAGAAGAATTATTAATGTATTGTGATAAATGAAACGATAAAAAGAATGATGAAAAAAATATGTAAATATACAAAGTATAATTAAAACAGAGCTAGAAAAAAATGTATGTAATGATTTGGAGAAATAGATTGATGAGGTAAAAAAAAATTATAAATAGTAATGATGAAAAAAATAAATAAAAAAAATAGAAAAATATAATAAAAAGACCCATCAAATAAATGAAAAGCCTACTGTTGGCAGGTAATAGCTGCTGAAAAAGGATACATATATAAAGGGGCACGTGCTCCAAAATAGAGTTTCATAAAATAATATAAAATAATTTCATAAAATATTTCATAATATATTTCATATATTTCATAAAATAATGTTTCATTAAAAAAACTGAGGATTCAACTTCTGGGGCCAAATTTACTAGGTTGCGGGTTTGAAAAAGTGGAGATGTTGCCTATAGCAATCAATTTGATTCTAGCTCTCTCTTTCCTATTACATACTAGAAGCAGCTAAAATCTGGTTTCTATGGGCAACATTTCCACTTTCCAAACCTACAGCTTAGTAAATCTGGCCCCTGATGTTGTATAGCCTGTCCGGCTATTGCGTCTTCTTCTAAATCAATGTTTTTCAATGTCCAATTTGTAGACCTTGTTGCGGACATAGTCATCTCTATCGTGCTATAATTTATATTTTTCTTTTCCATGATCATGGTTTCAAACTCTGCTATCTAAGATTTGAGTTTCTCATACGCAGATTTAAAGTCTCAGATACTCTCATATTTCACCAATGGAAATGTTCTCAGAGTTGCATTTCATTATGTTGGACTAAAATTGTCATTAGATCCACTGCACATTTGGCTAAGGCACAAGTGCAGTTCATTTTCAGCCAAAAATGACATCATCTACATTAGGGGGCTCTAGTGAGCACTCTAGTGTTTATGAAGTTTTCCTATACAAGGGTGCCCTCTAGCGACAGACTGGTCATTAGTAGCGGGAACACAGAAGAGGAAGATGGTGTTGTGGCAAGTGCCAGAAGAGGCCGAAGAGCAGCTGCAAGCACCGGACCAACCTCTTCAAGCAAGGTGACAAGCATCTTCAAGCAACATATAAAGAAGATCTTCACAAGAAGCTGAAAATCCAAGCAAGTCATCTCAAAACAGATGACTGCTAAACGGTGAGTCACTACATTTATTTATTATTTTATTACACATTTGTAATGCTAAATGCACTTTAGGGTACATAGTGTAACGGTGGCCTCCATTCTATTCGATCTACACAGTAAGGGACATTTTTAACACATTTTATTCAGGGTTTAACATGTAGTGTTAGGTCAGGTAATATTGAAATGTTTATTTGGGTACATTTTTACATTTTTTATGGACACATAACCCTTTTGCTTACACACTTCTATCACTTATCAGGCTGCTGTTTACACTACTATAAGGATTAGCATGGCCACAAACACATTACTTAGTGGTTTTCTATTAAAGTAAGGCCAGCGCTTCTTAAGTGTGAACCCGGTATGAAGTGTCTAAGTTATAGGTGGCCAGATTAAGGAAACTAGGTATTTAACAGCAGAATGGATTGAGGGTGTGTAGATTGCAGTCTATCCCAACAATCCCATGTTTTATCCTACAGAGCTTATATAGTTTTATAACTGTATTTGTTTAATGGTTTACTGTCTAAACTAGTACCGAGTATTTGACATAATACAGAGCTTTCCTATGTGTTAACAAAGACTTCTAATACGGATTTGTAGGATGTAATGATGAATACAATGCTTTATGCACCAATTAAACAAAATAGATTTGTTCCAGTTTTACTGGCTGCAATTCAAAAGCATTTTCATCGTGGAATAAATCTGTCGTGTCTGCATAAGTCTAGGACAGAGTCTTTGTCGGTGACCATATTTTCCCCTCATTAATGTTTAAAACTATCCCAGCTTCTGAAATCCCTCCTGAGCAATAGAAAGTCGAACTTTGCATATGAAAGAGACTTATCTCCCATTTATTAAAATGACAGGGCTGACAACGGATCAGACATTGAACATTATTTGCCTGTAGAGAAAAATAAAAGATGAAACTATAAAAAATGGCATGGCTCATGTAAGGAAGCCATAAATAATGCAGTTTTGTAAGCCAGTGGCACATGGGCAACTGTGTGCACTGTATATTTATTGTGCATAAGGGTTATTAATTGTGATAAAGATTTATTAGCAGTATAAGGTGCAAACTCATAGGTCATAGGTAGATATACAAGGTCCACATTTTGTTAACAGCACATATCATATCCCCCCAAGGGGAAAAAAACACTAAAAAGTTGTACTTATAGTTTTCGGGATCTTGTTAGAAGGATGTGGTATGGTAGAGGGTGGTCAGGGCAGAGGAGATTTTTTTGTATACCTTTTTTTTTTATGACTTTAACAATAATACAACCAACGATGTTCATTCTAAAGAGTGGCAGAGTTATAAGACCATTGCAAAATCTGAGGCTGGGGCTACTTCAGTTGTCATCCATTACAAAATACACCAATATACAGATATATAGGTATTTATCTTTATTTCCATTTAGCTAATTGTTTCCTATTTCATTTTACACCCATTATCCTCCATTATCGCCACTGTTGACCAGTCTGTCACCAGTGTCTTTTGGTTTTCCATGTTATTTTTTAATTTTTTTTATACCCTTTTGTCTGGACCTTTTGTGTGTCTTCATTGTTGGATTTCTGCCTGGTGAGAGGGCCACAGGACACTGGTACAGTGTGGTTCGCTGGTACAATGGCTTTCATTTATAGGAACCATTGTACTACAGCTGAATGTAGGCTGCCGGTAATTGCTGACAGTCTGCATTTTAGAAAGCTCCTCGTGCCACAAAAATCATCTGCCGAAAAGTAAGTGTTTAACCTAACCCTACCTTTCCTAACCCTAACCCTAACCCCTACATTTCCCACAGCCCAACCCCCTAACCGTCTTCTTCTTTAGCCCTAGCCCTTCATTCTCCACAGCCTGGTAATTGGTAATAAAGCATGTTGATGCTTGAGAAACGGTAAAATAAATGAAGAGGA
>WWET01002965.1:130668-142199 GCA_011038615.1 Limnodynastes dumerilii | reverse complement strand
GAATTAGGTGTCTATGTAAGAGGCTTTGTAAATCTCCCCATGCAGAAGGCTCTGTTTTTTCATAACAAAAAATGTGTCCATAAAGACAGACATGCATAATGCCGCTAGCCACATAGTAAGTATAGGAACCACTTTAAAAAAAATGTATGCCTTAACTACCAACTCTGCCAAACCCACAAATGAAAAAGCTATAAATCCAATATGGAGTCTTTACTTTCTGGGAACTGTGTATTCCTTGAGTTTTTGTAACCAAAACGATAAATTTGAAAGCTTTTATTAAAGCACTTGTATTTGCCAAACTCTAGCTTCCCATCATGTCATCTAAATCAAAGACATAATACCACTTAGTGACGCTTATGGTTCAAGCCAATAAAATTTCTTTGCAAGAGGAATGTGATCCAAAAAGAGAAATGATAAATATGTTTCTGAACTTACGACTACAACATATATGTGAGAGTAAGAGTGATCTTATACTTTACATGCATGTATGGATCATAGTGGGTGTGCCATTATTACCTTATTATTCAAGAGCATGCGGTTTTAAATGATGAGCAGTTATCATAAACCTCAAAAGTTTACAGTTGGGTTTGATACTTAATGGGAAGTTTTATATATCACACAATGGACCAGTCTGGCCACTTTTCAAATGGCAGGAGTGTCTTAATACAGACTTTCTATGTGCATATACATACCCTCCTACCAGGGGCGTTTTAAAAGGTGAAGGAGCCCTTGTGCAGGACCTCAAAAGGGATGGGGCCTAATGGGCCGCTTTCAGCCCCACCTCTTTTTCCGCCCGCAAATTGGGACAGTCCCACCACAGGGGAAGGGGGGGGGGCTCATTTGTCATCTATTTTTTCTTCCGGGAGATCTTGGATGGAAGAAATAGATGACGAATGGGCCCCCCTTCCTCTGCCAACCCTGTTATGCGGACTTGGGTGCAGGATGAATGCCACAGGGCCCCCTGTTATCAGGGGCCCGTGTGCATTGAACACCCTGCACCCATAATAGATACGCCTATGCCTGTACCTACTTAGCTGGTACAGTACCGTTTTTTAACTGTAACGGCTAAATTGCTCCTGTACCAAACTCTTGCTAAGCAATTCTGTCCCCCCGATACTAACCTTCCACTCCAACAGCATCTGATCACTGTAGCAGAGCTGCATGGACAGACAGAGATAGTTAATGTCTAATCATGCTTTATCCATGCTTTCACATGCGTATAATGAAGCAACCAAATCTTTAAATATGTAAGGACTTGTAGCTCCATTTTCGCAGTCACATCCTTCAATATTATATATATATATTCATTATTGTAGGATTGCGTAATTACTAAATTGTGCACAGAGCATGGTCCTACGGTTCAACCTGTCATAGCTATCTGCTCTATGGGAATAATAGGGAAACTAATAGTAATTAACCAGCAGTCAAGTCAATGATAGAACTCAAATAGAACTGTGCATGGATCAGTATTATTAATTTACTGCATTAAAACTTTTTTAATAGAAGACATGAGCATTGTAGCAGTTGGCTACCACATTGGTATGAAAAAAATGAGTTCAAGAATTCCTCTGACAACATGTAACTAAAATACATCATTTCCCTTTGAGCCTATTCCCAAAAAATACAAATAGCAGAATACCTGCTTCCTTTCCAATATAGGTTTTCAAGAATAAGAGGTTGTAAGAGGAATTAGGGCCCATTATATTTGCCTTAATGTCTGACCAGCAATGTCTCTGGATTTAGCAGAGCGGGACTTAAGAAAACATAAGAACATAAAGTGTTTTGCAGTCGTCTTATCTGCCCTAGTTTCAGATGCATTAAGCTACTGTTTGTAGAATATCATTTCTTTGTAAGAAACTGAAGTTCACTTTGAATTCAGTCAATAATTTCTGTTTTCAAATGTTTTCCATTATGTGAGAAGCAGACTATCAATTTACTATTCTATTAGCAGTGGCAGCCGTGTATAATGTTTCAGTTGTGGCTACACTGAGCCTCTAAATATTGTTTGCTAGTTGCTATACTTACCAATGCCTGTAATGATGGCTTAAAGTGCTTTGTGACAGTCATTAATCCAATGACAATCTCACATTATTGAAACATAAATTAAACCAGCCAATACTCTGAGCAACATCAACCCTCATTATTCTAAGGAGAACCCCACTAAGAATGAATCAATTCTGGACATGCTAGCTATCAACAGCTCCCTAAATCAACTGTGAAATATTCTAAGGAAGGATCAATCTTCCCGTCAAGGCGGTAAATACCACAATCTTTTATCCCAACTATGGTCTTGAAATTGTAGCTTCCAGAATGAGGATTTATAAGCAGCTATGAATGAATACAGCCTCTTTAAAAATAGTCATTCAAAGAGCTTTTAAAACAGAGGTCAAACCTGTGGAAGCTACTTTGGGGGTTTAATGTAAGGGACACGTAACTACCACTTCTAGCTTGTTTTGTGTATGTTAAATCAGCACTTGCATTAATGTCTCTCCCCCAAGCAATATGGAGTGTTTAATCCCAGTGAAAAGACATGTTAAATCAAGTGGTGAATTGCTTTCCCACATCTGCTCTTTGCTAGGGTTTTTTCTACTCTTTGAGATTTATAGGACATACAAACAAAATGAGGCTCTGCTTTATAGAAGTCCTTTGGGTGAAATTAATATCCGGGAGACAACAAAGGTAAGCCAGGGTTGCCCACTTTTAATTTCTTCCATCCAGGAAATGTTGGAAGAAAAGAAATGCTGGTATGGAGTCGGGGCTATATGACGCGATTTACGTAAATTGTGTCCTGAAGCCCCGTCCCTGTCTGTCAAAATAATAATTCATGCTGTTACTAGGGATGGGGTAGGGCATGATGATACAAATTGGGGACTGCAAGCATGACCGGCGCGATGCACTCCGTGGGGGGATACGACGCATCCAGGCGCCATGATGAATAGGCGCCGCCACTTTTCCCTCAGAGCTGACATTTAGCCAGATCTGTGACAACTGTGATAGCCAGCGCCGGTCCTCAATATAGCGGTGCCAACCTGTGCTGTACATAGGTGCTAGATCCAAGTGGGCTAAAGAACCCCTGCTGATGTCTAGACCATGTGACCAGTCACCTGATCAGAGGGAGGAGTCAGTGTTTCCTCCATTTTCCTGTCCCACACAGCAGTGTGATTATAATATTTATAAAAGAGGAGGGCACAAATTTATATTTTGCAGGGGGGCGTCAGACATGCTAGCACCAGCCCAGACTGCAGGATATTTGCAGGCTCTCCTGAGATACTGGGAATAATAGGGCAGATCCAGAACTACGGCCGCCTATGTTTTTACGCTTGCCGTGTGCGTAAAAGCGCCCATTAGTACTTACTGCGCATGCATGTGGCAGATGTTACGCCACGTAACTCAGAGCGTAAGGGCCTTCATCATAACAGCATCGTAACCACATATGAAGGGGCGTGTCAGCCATACGACATCCATAATTACACTTTGGGGGTGGGTTGAGGCATTTCAGTTGTACAGTATGGGCGTGCTTAGCTGCGTAAGTATGTTCATCCGTTACGACCAACAGGAGTTACGCATGGAAAAGTTAAGGTAGGGTTTGGAAAGTTTAAAACGGCAAAAATACGTACAACCGAAGGAAGTGCCTAGGGGAGTGCATTGTAATTACGATTGCGTAAATACACTATGCGTTGAAACGGAAAGGAAACGTAGGTGTGGATCTACCCCAATTTTTCCAGGAGATTCGGCAGCCATGAGCTAAACACTCGCACTGATGTACGTCTGATAGCCGAGGCCAAGGAACTTTCCAAATTCAGTGAACAGAAAAGGGCAAATGGACAGACACCACAGTACCAGGACATACCAGCCCAGAATTCTTGATCTAGAAGATCCTGATCCAGCAGGGTAGTACAGAACAGCAAGCAGGAACACTTCCACTCTGTTTGAGGAGAGGGGAAGGATACTAATTGTACAGTAAGGTCTGGTTTCAGCCATTACATACAGTTTCTGCACTATTTTTTACATGGTGACAGTGCAGAAATGATACGGTCCGGTTCTGGTGTCGGAAGTATTGTGTATGTGAAGGGAGGTGTCATACATGGGACTTAGTTTTGTTTCGTTAATGGAATTCCATTGCTGCTGTGTGTAGCGTTCAGACCGCAGTGGCAATGAAGTTCCTGACTCACTGTTGGCTGTATTATTGCCGAAATAATTAAAAACAACTAAACTTATATATGAATATTTTCCTGCTTTTCACGTGCAGTCGCGTGCATATTTTTAGGTACATTTTAACTGCGCATGCGTAGTAAGTAATTTATTTTAGGCACGGACATGTGAATCGCACTTGAGTACCATAAAAGTTACGTGAAAGAGGGTGGGCGGAGGCATTTCAATTTGTCTTTCAAGGCGCGGTTATATAGAAACGCATGTACGGCATACATATACGCACATATGTACTCACGTAAAGTTAGAGGTGGTTTATGGAGGCGATTGAGAGGGGAATGTCATGGGTGTTGGCTCGCTAAGTCTGTGCGTATAATTGCGTACTTTTGAACAAACACATCTCTGAATACAGCCAAAAGAGCACAGTTCAGTTAACTGCTATGGTAACTGTCAGCTAACTTACCCTTACCCATATAAAGCTATGCACACATTTACTGGGCAGAAAGACGGCTGAGGTCGCTTTTCGTGCTTTTGTTTGAATGTTGCGCTGTAGATAAATGTTCAAAGGTAAATAAATCTTTTAGAAAACTTATCCTGAGTACTGAAGGAGTTAACTTATTGAGCTATTACATTGGAAACTGCAATTAGTCTTTTATCTTCACCAATAAAGTCAGTGCTGCTTGCAAAGAATATCTTTTCTGTTCTTTCATAGCTGCTGCAAATCAAATCTATATTAGTACTGAAAGCACCAAATGGATGGAGGAGAGATAAGGAAATCTTATTTTCCTGAGAGCTGTAGAAGCAGGATGCTGCATCAGTCTGGATTCATATATCAGAAGCAGAAAAAGATGAATAATTAAGAGCAAAGTATCACAAAAGGTTATAGGAGTTGCTTCATAGCCTACAGTATCTTGTAATGGCCCAACAATTCAGTCTTACAAGTACCTGTGCTGCATAAACACATCAAACAGATAGCATGGACTTAGAAAATATACAACCTTGTAAAAGACATAGGTCTTTGTGTGCAAGATTTTCACCTAATTCAAGAAAAAGTAAACTTGCTTTGAAGAAGTATATATTAAATATTAAGAGATATTTGCTTTGGTGGGATGTGGTTTGACGGTTTGAAAATCTGTCTTGTGACAGATTGATTTTCATCAGTCAGATGCCGACAGTCATCAGTTTTCGCCAGTCTGCACTGGGAAGAGAAGTCCCCAGCGAACGCACAATCTTGGAATAGCTGAACATCAAAAGGTAAGTTTTATTAACCCTAACCATAACTATCCTAACTCCCATAAGCTCTTAATACTATGTTGTGCTGGCATAGGGGGTGGATGGGCAAGCTGCGGCTGGCAAGTGTTCTAGCCTGGGACAGGGAACTAGTAACTAGTGGCCTGATTCACAAAAAGGTGCGTAAGGGAACTTACGCAAGTCACAAGTAACATCAGCGCATGCGCACACGATATGTTGCTTGTTGTAACCTCATCCATATGCACGAAAGAAGTTTTGTAGAAGGGGCGGCCCTTCACTTCCACGTGCCTAAATCTCACCAGTCAGGCAGAGTTAGGCATGTTAATGTTCCACATGGAGAAGTTAAGGTAGGGTTCTGTATACTAGTAAGCTGTTACGTGCTGCTATAAAATACCCTCCAACATGCCCCATTCCATTAGGTACAAAATACTCTGCTCCTCAGATTCCAACTGTCCGTTACTATGGTTACGACCTTGGTTAAAGAGGCAAATCATTTTTTTAGATATCAGTTAATTAATTTAAACCAGGTAAGTGGCAGTTGGAAGCTCAGGAGCGGTATTTGTACCTAATGGAATGGGTCATGTTGGAGGGTCTGCTATAAAATTCACAGCTGCACAAACTCTTTCACTCCTGGCTGCAGTCAGAATATATCCCTCTCTGCTAGTTGCCTTTCTGTTCCCCTGGTTGTTGCTAAGCAACTGGAATACACTAGCTCTGAAATGCCTGCAGAAGCCACTCCAGGTGCTAGCCTGATTATTACCTCTCAGCTGCTGCCTAACAGCCAGGATTCAGACCAACCAGAGCTGGGAGGCTCTCCAGCTCTGATTGGTTGTTTAGTGTTAAAATACCCAGTAAGGAGAACTCTCCATTGCTGGTGATATTGCATGTTCTAGCCATTTTGTCAGTTTGGTTCTGATTTTCTGTTGATATGGTTTGACCTAGCCTCCCTGTCTGTGTGCTTCAGTGTTTGTTCAGCTGAATCCTTGTCCTGCTGTTCTGTTGCCTTGTATTTATTCTATATCTGTGCTCTTGTCTTTCCTTGTCCTGCCATTTGTTTTATCTGTCCATTACCCCTGCTCATCCTTGCTATTTGTGTTTATTACCTGGCTTCCTGCTTTCCTCTCACCATTGTGTTTATCTCTCTGACCTTGGCTCATTACCTCTGCCCTTTTCTTACTTATCTGGGTTCCTGTTGTTGGTCTTGTCTTGTCGTGTCCAGTTTCAGTCCGCTCCTCCATCCTGGATCTGTTATCCTGTTCTGTTTGGTATTGGTGTTAGTCAGTGTTGATCTCTGTGTGGTTCGTTTCAGCCCTGTCTGTTTGTGTTATGTCCAATACTGCCATGATGTCCGACTCCCAAACCCTCTTCGCTACTCCGGGAGCCACCACTGGGGGCCCCAACCTGCTGGGTGTCCTGTAGCCCAGCCTATCCACACCATCAGGGGCCCTAGCAAAGACCAGGCCCCAGTTAAACTTTGTTCCCTGGTGTGTGGTCAACATGGTCAACGTAACATAACCACCAGTGGCGGATCTACTGTGAAACTACTGAAGCTTAAGCTTCAGGGCTAATAATCCCAGAGGGGCCCTGAAGCAACTTTTTTTAGCCATTTTTTTTATAAAGAATACATTTTTTTTTAAATGAATGGAGTTTTTAAGTGTATGTTATTAAAATAAGGTTATTTTAGTGATAGAATCATACCCAAAACCTTCCACCTGATCAGTGCTGGCCGGCAGAAACTCTATCTACAGCTCTGACCAGAGACTGGTTCTTATGACCCGGTCAGGTGCAACAGAGAGCTGCAGTTATTGTCACTGTGTACACTAAAGACGATAAAAGCAGTTGCCCAGATCTCATTGCTGGTGGGCAGGAGCTCATTGTGGTCTATTTTCATGGCCTCCACCACACCACGCCATTCTCCAAGACTTGGGCCTTTGGACCTTGTTGGATGTTTGCCCTATTGTTTCTGCTTGTGAAGGGGCCCCCCATAACAGTGCAAGCTTTAGGGCCCCAAAAAAGAGGGTCTGTCACTAGTAACCACCCATAGTAGCTACAATTAACTGTATTTTTTCTATCTACATGACTGCAAATGCAATTAAAAAAAGCTATAAATTAGGGATTGTCCAACTTATTATAGATCGCCAAAGACGGGAATTTCATGAGCACGCTGAAAATACAGGTGACTTTGAAATCACCGAAGCCTAAGCCATACAAGCACATGGAAGACTGCTTTGTGGGTTAGTAAGGATCTCAAAGCTACCTGCTTTTTAGCAGCTCATACAGGGCCATATTTAGAGATCCATCTGACGATCAGTCTGCAAATATACGCACGGACGGAGCAAGTAACACCCACTAAAACCCCAGTCACTCCCCTTGCTAATCCATGCCTTCGAAGACTTCTGCCTCCATAGACCAACTGTAACTTTCCGTGGCCTTTTCCGAGCGTGTGTCCTCCGTCCGTGCGTATCTTTATAATCGCGCGCACTTCCCTTCATTTAAATGCTCCCCCGCCCATTTCTATGTAAATTCCTCTGTGCTTATTTTTCCGTGGGAGATCAGTGCGTATTTACCCACGTCCAATTCACAAGTGCGTCTGTGAGGCACTTCCGCGCGTATAGTCTACGTGAACGGCATATAAAAAGTTACTACGCATGCACAGTTAAAATGTACTTAAAAATACGCACGGAAAACAGAGAAAAAACGGATCTCTGAATACGGCCCACGATGTCTTATTAATGCACTAGAATTTATACTGTATACTATATACACAACACATTTCAAGGATCTAATCTGAACAAACCCTGCTATACCTTATTGTTTGCAAAAGCCTATTTGAAAAGATATATAATGCTAATGTCAGCACTTAAAGTGTGTCTCATATTTCTATTTAACTGTGATGTAAATAAGTCTTTCACTGTAGGTCGTTTGCAGGAGTGGGAATAGAAATTTGATTACATTTAAAATGCATTTATCTAATAGATAATAAACTAGAAATTCCAGCCTGCTTTTTGCACAAACAGAAAATGTACAATATATTTAAATCTCTCTCCATGAGCCAGGCATTTCGTATGGATTTCAATAAAACATCTAAAAAACAGGATTGATCTGGTACCTAAGCCGCCAGCCATAGAGCGCTTGTTCATATTTAATGGCTTTGTGTCTTTTGATGCATTTATAAAATTGTCAAAGGTTTACACTGTATAGAATACAGTATTTTTTCCTGTTCATTAATATTACATTTCTAGTGGTACCAGCACTAGGTACTAGCAAAAAACAACAACTTTTCTATGGTCCACCAATCAATGCTATAATAAAGATAACTGAATATGGGGCGCATTCAGAGAACCATTTTTTTATGTACGCAATTATACGCACGCCAGAGCAAGGAAACACCCACCAACACCCCCAACACTCCCCTCTCCCGGACGTGCTGTAGGGGACTTATGAGTCTCTAGACCGCTGTGTTCTTTACGTGTGTACTTGTGGGCGTATATGTGCTCCATCCGTGCGATGCTTTATAACCGCGCCTCCATCCAATCATTTAAATGCCTCCCTCCGCCCACTTTTATGTAAATTTTCCAGAGCGTCGGATTCCCGTGCGTATGTCCCCAAGTGCGATTCACATGTACGTCTGTTAGGCACTTATGTGCGTATAATCTACGTAAAGTACGTAAATAAAGTTACTACACATGCGCAGTTGATCCAAACCTAACACAAAACTCCCATAGAAAACGGATCTCTAAAATACGGCCCTATGTCTTTCTTTCCATACTGCTGATAGATTATATTGTGTTGTATTGTTAGAGAAATGTTCAGTTATTGCGGTGCTTTGGGTTCAGTGAAGAGAATTTGTGTAAATGTTGGTTTTCTAGAAGCAGGTGTGGAAGAAAACTGACTCATATCAGGTGCGATTCTGGATAGGAGTCTTTGCACTCTACGGTGCTGGATGCTACCTACCTGCAATGCTAAACTGTCAGCTGCTGCCAATGTGTACAAACAGTGCCCAGTATTTATAGACTTACGCTGAGTGCTGTCTCCTCTTAGAGCTGTCATTGCTGGTCTGTCCTTTGTGAGTGCAGGGCGGGCAGCTACCATGGGTCCCCTCTCCTCTGGGCCCCATAGCATCCATACCCCGTGCACCCACTGTAGTTACGGCATTATCTAGGACCATACTTTTGTTCAATATAATAATAATTTGTAATATGCACTTTTCTTTTCAGATTATCGTATTATTTAGTAAGAACATTACAGTGTAGGTTGGACACTGCGGAAAATGTGTGTGGTAACACCTATGTTCACACTGAATTAAGGTTCTGCTCTTTATAACTGAACTCAAGGGGGAAGAGCCTGTCTGAGGTTCACAGAGCAAGGGAAGGCCTGAAAGCAAGTGCTTTGATTGCATGTAGAAGTCATTACCATTGATACCCCTTTCAGATCACCACCCCAGCAATCTCCCGGGTCTGTGACCCCAGGATATTGCCGTGTCAGCAGAAGATCCCAGGGTCACAGACCCTGTTTCACACTGCAGGGCAGACCCTGGAAATTCCAGGACCCGGGTCTGCCCTGTCAGTAGTGTGAATCATCACACTATGTAATTTGTTTACTATTGCTCTGGCAACACTTGTTGCCAGGGCAATAGTAAAAAAAATTACACCATTCAAGTAGATTATGTGTTAACCGGGTTGAAAAACCCGGGTAGCACCTTTCACATTGTACCCCTACCCGGGTCTGACCTGGGAATAACCCTTCTTTTCACCAGGGTTGAATTCACCCCGGACCCTTCCACACTGAAACTTAAGGGCAATGTGAAAGGGGTATGAGTGTGTTAGGACTGATGCATGTTAAGTTTACTGACTGGTGTGCCTGGTTATTCTACTAATTCTCACAATAGGTATAATGTAGAGCATTTCTAAGCTTTGTCTCCACTCGATAAATACAGTAAATATCAATCAATAAATGAATCAATAAATACAACACACAAATAAATACAATAAATGCAGTCTGAGCTGACTTGTTGGGAATATTCTTTTTTACATTTCTCAATGATCTGTACAACGAGTTACCACTTCTTCCAAAGAGTGGGAAATAAAATGAGGTTTTTTCCACATTGTTTGCTTTAGAATTAAAAATCTTTATTGACATTGAAATGAATTATAATGAACACTGACCCTTTCCCACATTGCTTTGTAAGCCATTTCTGGCACTGCCATTCCCAGCTCAAAACAACATACAGAAGTATAACAATGAATGTAACAAAAAATATATTAGCAGCAAAAGAAGAAAGCAGTTTCCTCTATGGAGCTGGGTAAAAAGTGAGATAGAGTGAGCTGTGCATTGATTTCTCTACCACCTGCTCTCAGGTGTGGTTTGTCGGTATGATGGTCTCCTTTTTGAAAGGCAGTGGTGCCTTTGGGAATGGCTAGTAATAGGTCCCCGTTTTACAATAGCAATTTTCTCATTATCGAGCATTTCAAACAGGATACAGCCGCTGGCAGCTCTGACATGTTCTAAATAGTGCCTCCTGCACTGACAACCACATTCACAGACAGCACCGGCTCAAGACCCCTTTAAACTGTGCAGTCACCTGGAATACCGGAACTTGGAAGGGCAACCATGGACATAGACATTGGGCTGAATCCAGACTTAGTTAAGTGCTTGAACTTAGTTACTCCTGGGCTAAACCATGTTGATTGCAGGGGGAGTCAAGTTAATTGTATTCTTTACATGCAGGGATATATCTTTGAATTGCTTACTGCACACAGATACTGGCCAGCTTTACTATCACACTGTTATTTAGACTTGGGCTGGGAAGCATCACCTCTCAACTCTAATACTGTTTGCAATAGATGAAATATGATTCCTCTGCAATCAACATGGTTTAGCCCAGGAGTAACTTTCCTCTCTTATTTTAAGCACCTAAACATAAAGTTCAAGCACTTAACTAGGTCTGGATCCAGCTCATTGACTGGTCTGCCACAGCTAATAACACTCTAAGCGACTGGCCAGGCATTGTTTGTGTCCATGGGCCTGATCCAGACCTACGCCCGCGAGCGTAGCGTATGATCGCCCGGGCGTATAAACTTTCACGCCCATGACACTCCCATTGATTGTACCAACTTACGGCGGCTGAACCC